>JAGDQP010006093.1:46158-74377 GCA_022664845.1 Lepisma saccharinum
CCCGGTGGGGGCTCAAAAATTTCGGTGTTGACCCAGCATCGTGAGGACAATTGGGGAGCTGTTGTGAATAAAATACAGTGGCGATCACAGTGAGAGCTTCGGCTCTCCTCTCCCAACCCGTCTGGTCAGCGTGGGAGCAGTAGACCAACTCCTCCCTTCGGGGAGAGGCCTCATCCACTAGTGGATTGAATATGGCTGTGATTTATTATATATATATATACTGTATATATATATATATATACTGTATATATATATATATATATAAACGAAAAAAAATGTAGTAAAAGTCTGTTAACATCGAACTATTTGTTGACGCAGTAGTAGTTTTTACCTCTTATATTGTGGCTCCTACCACACTAGTATGTGGTATTTGTCCAAGTCCTTTGAATTTACCGTACTGCTAGTCCATCTTTCCTTAAGGTTGAAGACCCGATTTCTCGACCCGACCCCTCTCCCCCGATTTCTCTTCGTACTGACGTTGACGTTTGAAGATTGAGACGAGCTAATAGTCATACTGAAGCACGTGAAACAGTCAATAAAAAATAAAAACCGTGCGCGATCTTACTTAGTAGATAAGATAGAGATTAAATTGAGTGTATGAGTGGTATAGTTGTATAGCTTACGCCTATTCCAAGTAACAAAGTAATGTAAAATAGAATTGAAGTGTATGTCAATTCGAATGCTTCAGTAGTTGAATATAGGATAGATTTGATTACATAGAACAGGAATGTAAAGTGGTAAGATTCACTGTTGTCGCTGACTGGTTTACTGGTAGAATGTGTACTAAAAATTTTAAGATTATCTAAGTAGTCAGATAATATTCAAAGAGAATATATATATATATATATATATATATATATATTTTAAAGTATGAAGCTTGCTAATCTGATAACGCACAGGTAATATACATGGAGAACACAAATGTTTTTAAATCTATATGTAATATAGTAGGGTTCCCACTCACCTGGAAAACCTGGAATAGTCAGGGAATCTAGCTTAGCACTAAAAAGTCCTGGAAAAGTCAGGGAATTTGATAGCTTATTGTTTGAAGTTCATTTAGCTACAGCAGGCATTTAATGTTAGATCGTTCTTGAAATTATTTGGAGGCAACCATGAAGCAATTTAAGAAAAGAATACAGTGAAATATTTTGATGTATCTTTATTTTCATGCAACTATGATTTTTTTTTCCTATGGAATTAAGATATATACAAAATGGGGTACCTGGAAATATCTGAATAGTGACCTGGAAAAGTCAGGGAATTTGATCTTGGCAAATGAGTGGGAACCCTGTATAGGCTCGTTATTGTAATATTGTGCTATTTATTTGTACGCACCGGACGTTTGCTATGAATCTTAGTGTGCATTCATTAGTTTATAAGTAGCTGTTTCATAATCTTGGAATATTCTTTATGATAGTGTAAGCAGTTCGAGCGAAATATTTGTCACAATCAGTAATATTAATTTGGTCATTTTCAGGAAACGTTGCAAGTAGATGGAGAAATTTTGTTCGGTCTACTGAAAAAGGTCGCTCCAAACGTTCATAAACATCTGGTGAGTAATTTAAGAACATTCGTGAATCCATTTCTTCATTAATGATTATTTGCCCTTGTACCGTTATAGAGTAATTCAATTCTCAATCTTGGCTTCCTTTTTGTTTTGTTTTTTCATGTCACTAGCTTCTCACAAGCTCTTTTGAATTTAAAAGATCTTGAGGGAATTTAGCCCTGGAGTATTTTGTGTTGGGATAGGCAACAGTATGCTTTGTAACAAGGTGTGAGAATGAGTTTGCCTTTCACATCGAAGTGTCCTCTCCGCTAAAGTCAGTCTAGGATATGTGAAGTTGGCCCAACCACTTAAGGCATTTAAGACCAAAACCACAACAGAATTTTGTGCACACTATCCCATATTTTGTGCTCCCAACGGTTTAGCCCAGAAAACAAACTTCACGCAGGCCCAACCACATCAAACTATTGGAACAAGAAACACTCCACGATTTTGTGCTAATTTGTGCACACTATCCCATATTTTGTGCACGCTCTGTTTAGCCCAGAAAACAAAAAAATGTGTTTGGGCCAACTTCACGCTGACCCAACCACATCAAGCTATCGGAATAAAAAACACTTCAGCATTTTGTGCTAATTTGTGCACACTATCTCGTATTTTGTGCACGTTCGGTTTAGCCCAGAATCGAAAATAAGTTTAGCCCAGAAATAAGAAAATGTGGTTGGTTCAACATGACCCTGGCCCAGCCACATCAAGCTATTGGAGTAAAAACCACTCCAGGATTTAGTGCATATTTTGTGCTAATTTTTGCACACTATCCCACATTTTTCGCACACTGTTTAGCAAAAAAAATATGAAAAAAAAAGTGTTTGGTTCAACATCCCCCTGGCCCAATCACACCAAGCTATCGCACTAAAAACCACTCCGGGATTTTGTGCTAATTTGTGCACGCTCGGTTTAGTCCAGAAAAAAATGGTTGAGCCAACTTTACGCTGTAGATCACTGACCCCCCTACCAAGAGGACCATTCGGAGGGAACTGTATTAGAAACTACACCCTGGAAACTCAATTCCTCGAAACAGCCTTGTGGATACGAAGTGAACCTAACCGCCCCCCCCCCCCCCCTTTACGTTCTGAAAGTCCAAATCAAGAATGTGTTCTCAAATAAGTATTTTCATGGAATTGTAATTTGTTGCAGTTATCACATGTAATTACGTTAAGTGGTATCAAATAAATACAAAGTGAAAATTTACACAACTTAATCCAATCACGATGCCATAACAGCAATGTCCACTTCCATGCTTGGTTTGAATGTTACAGAATTGTATTTTGTGGTAATGGAAGTTTGTTTCGAATGTTAGAGGAATTTAGTGTATTAATTTGTTCATTATAACTTTCATACGAAGGGTTGTTTTAAAAGTTTGTAGTTCGAGTATGTCATATTTTTATGATCTTTGAAATAGATTATGTGATTATTTGTTTGTGAAGTTTTTCTCTTTCAGCAGCAGAACTAGAAGTATGTTTGCAGTTACGGAATACAAATGGACAAAATCGAGACACGGTCGACATGCGATTCACTAGCTGCTGTTGAACTAGTTTCGGCTAGTCAAAAAACTTTTGGAATTATCCCACCATAGATTCATATTGACTAGGGAATGGTGAGAACACACTGTAAGTTCATTGGCTAGCTGATGCTGCAGTTCATCACCAGCTAGGGAATCGATTGTTGATCGTGTCCCGATTTCATCCGTTTCTGTTTCGTTACTGCAGATGTTCTGCAGCTGAAAGAAGAGGAAAAAGAAACCCAGTGACAGGCAATGCACTTTTGAAACGACCCTCGTACATTCACTATCGTTGGGCCAACAATTTGCCAACTGCAAGCCAACGTTGGGCCAACACCATTCAAGGAATGTCATGGTTGGTTCAACGTTGGCTGATGTTTGTTGGCAAATGGTAGGCCAAGCGGCCAAACATTCAGCACGCCAACATTGGCCCAACCGTTTCGCCAACAATTTTTTTTTTTTTTGGATGGCTCAACCGTTTTTGCTCATTGGACGTGATGTTGAAACAATCACATTTTTTTTTTTATTTTCTGGCTAAACTAAACCCCATTCTTTTTATAATTCTGGGCTCATCTGAGCGTGCAAAACATATGGAATAGCAGAAATTAGCAGTAGATGTGCACAAAATCCAGGTGGGGTTTTTATTCCGATAGCTTGATGTGGTTAATTGCAGCGTGATGTTGAACGAACCACAATTTCTTGGCTAAACTGAGCGTGCAAAAAATATGGGATAGTGCGCACAAAATATGCACTAAATCCTGGTATGGCTTCTATTCCGATAGCTTGGTGTGGTTGGTCCAGGGTGATGTTGAACCAACCACATTGTTTTATTTCTGGGCTAAAGCCAATCTTAATTTTCGATTTCTGGGCTAAACGGAACGTACAGAAAATATGGGATAGTGTGCATAAATGAGCACAAAAATGCACTAAATCCAGGAGTGGTTTTATTCCGATAGCTTGGTGTGGTTGGGCGAAGGTGATGTTGAAATCAACACTTTTTTTTTATTTCTGGGCCAATCTTAATTTTCGATTTCTGGACTAAACGGAACATACAGAAAATATGGGATAGTGTGCACAAATTAGCACAAAATCTTGGAGTGGTTTTACAAAATTTAAGTGGTTGGGCCAACTTCACGTACCTGTCAGTCTAACCACATCTGAACAAATTTATACCATGTCTTTCAAGACGCCTTGGTTTCTTTTCTCACGGATATGCCACATTGGGTAACGCGTGTCGTGGGATAAATGGAAAATTTTCAAATCGTAATAGGGTCATTCCATATCAGATCAACTAGTGGTTTGGAACTTAAAGTCTCGGAAATCCGAATTTTTTTGTACATAAGTTGCTAAGCATAAAAAAAAGTTTTTCACTTTTGGTTTTTGCGATATAAATTTAAAAAAATTAAAAAGCGGTTGATTTTTAACGCGTTGTGAAGTCCTGAAACTCGAAAACTATTCGTCGTAGAAATCTCAAACTTGCCCCATTCTTTTTACAATTACAAGGACTTTAATTTTATATGTTACTTGACTTTATTAGACCACTCTTTAAATCTCTCAAAAATAATAGAAAAGTTTTTTGAAAAACTGAAAATCGATTTTTTTTTAAAATATATGTTCATTGTGCATCTGATGAGAATGTATTTGCCAAATTTTATGATTGTATTTCAGTGCGATCTTATAATAAAATATTAATGCATAAACTTTAGCGTTCATACCGCCAGTGTGCTGCTATGAAGCTGCAAAGTAATTAATTAGCACGTTACCTTTTTGCTGCTTTATTGAGATAAAATAAATTGTGGTTCTCTTTGAATAAGTTCACTCTACTTTGGCACTGTCAAAAATCACTGTTTTAGTTTATTACAAAACGAGTTTTACAACTATATTGTATTGTCATAGTAATTTATACAGTGTAGGCTGAGAAAAATATATCTTACTTTTAAATTAAGTTAATCTATTTACAATCCAAAATGTAGTCATCAAGTTTGACGATCAAATCATAACTCACTGGTTTGAAATCAGGAAGTTGGTAAGTTAAATGTATGAATACAACGCACATTTCTTCTTCGATACAAGTTGGGAAGCTTTAGACATGTCTTCTGCAGATAATCTATAAGTCCTGCCAGTTGCAGTGAGTGGGTTAATGTTACAAAGAATAAAGGTTTGTGGCAGTGTTAAAATCTCTGGTCTTCTGGGGTAAGCAAAAGAAGGCGCTGGTTCACAGGGATGGAGAAACGATACACTAACTTCTTTTTCAGTTTTTATATATATATATATTAGGGATGGGTAAAAAATCGAGTAGCAGCTACTTGTTCACTGCAGCTTCTACTTTACATATATCTGTTACAAGTAGCAGTAAGAGTAGCAGTTTATGAATCCTTAACTGTTACTTACACTGCTACTTTTAACAGATTTATTTAAAGTAGCAGTTTCTACTTTGACTGCTACCAAAGTAATATATAATACACTTGCTATCCACCAATTGTACAAGCGACAAATCCTCTTACCTGTTCAATAGCACATCATCTGCATCTGGAGCCACTTGAATATTGTGAAAATCTGATGTGTCGAAGTCAGATACAGTCAGGAATAAAAGTGTGATAACTCTGTCGACAGTTACAGTTTCAGCAAATCTTTTCCCCAGGTTTTTCTATTCGTGTTGGTACTCATAATTTGTAACACAACAACAAAGAACTGAAGGAATGTTTTCTTTCCCCCACTTCAATAACTGGAGGGGAGTCCAAATCTGATTATCTATTGGGTTCTGAAGGCTATAGCTCTTTGGTTGCAAGTCCTTTCACTGTGCCTCCAACTCCATCGTACACTCCCTTCTCATGGAATATTGCATAAAAATGCCATTCTGCTTCTATTCCATCAAAATCCTGAGTATGGTGACACAAGTTACAAAAGTTCTTTCGATTCTTATATTTGGCAGCTGAATCATCACTAAAATAGTACACTTCCTTCAAATTTGGTATAAAATCTTGCTTCACTTTTTTTTTTATTATTATTATTATTATTATTTAGAATCACATGAACAAGTACTCTGTTATGAGTCAAACAATCCGAGATGAATACAAAACTCCTATAGGTCAAAACATCTAAGTTGGCATTGTTATAGTTTTTTATTTTCCTTGAAATAAACTACAGGGGAACGGACTGTAGTCTTTGAGTTAATCCAATGAAACCCTTTTATTTCATCCTGAAGCACAAATGAGAAGTTTTCTGAAAAGTCACATTGTACAATCACTTCACTTTCTCCCAAAACAAATTTCTTTTCAGAAAAAAAAAAACTTAGATTGTTGTTTGGCAATAAAATCATGCTTTTGTAGGTGAACTAGTATAAAACCGTTATGCGTACTCCCGTTTACACTGTTTATATACGTTATGCATAAGTGGCTGTGTACTTCCGTGAGAAAAAAAAATCAACATGATCCCATTGGCGTACCATCATGAAATTTGACATGTATATTCTAATCAGATGCACATTGAAAGCACACACACACGCGTGTATAAAGTCGAGTAATATATCAAATCAAAGACCTTGAAATTACGAAACAAATGGTGCAAGTTTTAACTGTCTAGAACAAACAGGTTTTGAATTTCGGGCTTTTAAAGGTTACAAAACGCGTCAAAAGTCAGTCGATTTTTTTTATTCTTAACAATTTATAACTCAAAAACCAAAAATGATGAAAACATGAAATTTTGTAATTTTTATTATATTGATGCATAGGACACAATTACCAAATATCACACATTTTGTAAAATCTAAGGTCTAAAATTACTTTTTTATTGGTTGATTTGGTACGGAATGAACCAATAACAACAGTTAATTTTCATAGATTTTGATAAATATCTTTCTATAAATTCTTTATGGAAATTTGAGACTCGTATTCTTTCTTTTTCTGACGAGATATTTCTTTGTGAACTTCATTGTTGATTATTATTATTATTATTATTGAAGCTTCAAACGTGGTAAGCTGTACTACTTCTGACAATTTATATCCTAGCAACTAATCATGATAAAGAAGTTATTCTTTTCGTGTGTGTAGTTTGTGATATCACATCACTCCCATATCGTTTCTACAGAGTGCATAGAAATTCTGAAAACTTTGGAGAAAAAAATCGAAGATTCCAAGACTTTTTATTTTTTTTACTCACTTCCGTAACAAAGTACGTTCTTGTTATTTACAATTTTGAGTAACCACTTGTAGGCACTTTATCCCAAAAATATTTTAGAGGTGGGACTGTTAATTTCGCTGTAAAATCAACGCAAAATGGGTTGCTTTTGAAAAGTAGGCTGTTTTCTCAGAAAGCACATTTCAGAAGAATAGATTTTTCAGTGTAGTTTTATTCTCGACCAGTGATAGGTTTAGATTTTATTTACAGCTGAATGTTTCAAAGAAAAACAAAAATTGGGAGCTGCTAGACTTGACGAGAGAAAGGCAGCGGAGGAGGATTTTGCTGAGTTATTTGTCATAAACTTTGCCAATAACATTATAATCTTGGACGTGAATTTGCATTGCCCCTGTATATAAGATCTACTTTCGGTGCCTAATCTTATACTTGCTTTCACATTTTTTTTTTTTTTTTTTTTTTTTTCAGAAAAAGCAGAAAATTGAACCTATATTGTACATGACAGAGTGGTTTCTGTGTGTGTTCACTCGTACATTACCCTGGTCAACTATTCTCAGGATTTGGGACATGTTCCTTTGTGAAGGTAAGTTGTATGTTAACTGTTTGTGTTATATATATATATGTATGATTTTGTAGACAATAACGTTTGCACTACGTACTATACAAGGTCTGTCCTGAAAGTAATGTCAGTAAGTCTATTAAAAATCATTTATTGAATATATCGTTACAAGTGTTTAAAAATCTTCAAAATAGTATCCTTTTGCGTCGATACATCGGCTCCAGCGGGACTTCCAGCTCTCGGATGCGTTGCGGTAATCCTCCTCCGGAATGTCCTTTAATGCTGCGGTGCAAGCTGCTTTGATCCCGTCCACTGTCCCAAAATGCTTGCCTTTCAGGGGTGTTTTGAGGGGTGGAAACAGAAAAAAGTCGGAGGGAGCCAAGTCCGGGCTGTACGGGGGCTGTGGGATCATTGGCACCCCTGCTTTATCCAGGTAGTCGGTGACGATGAAGGCACTGTGGGCAGGCGCATTATCGTGGTGCAACTTCCAGTTGTCTGCGATGTCCGGCTGGATGCGTTGAACCCTGCGTTTCAGTCTTTTGAGGACTTCCACATAACATTTGGAGTTCACAGTGGTTCCAGGTTCTACAAACTCGTGATGAACCAGTCCGTGGATGTCAAAAAACACGATGAGCATGATCTTGATCTTTGATTTGCTCATCCTGGCTTTCTTCGGGCGAGGGGACGAGGGCGTGTGCCACTCCGATGATTGCCTTTTGGTCTCCGGGTCATATTCAAATATCCAAGTCTCGTCACCTGTAATGACGTTGTCCAAAAATTTTCGATCACGTTTGCACATGTCGAGGTTTTCTTGGCACGTTTCAACGCGGCGTGACTTTTGGTCGTCAGTGAGCACTTTTGGAACCATTTTTGCGCACACGTTCCGCATGCCGATATGGTCTGTAACGATTTCATGAACTTGAGTTTTCGGAGTGATTAACATGTCTGCCATTAAACGAAAACTTAATCGTCCGTCTGAGTTCAACAGTTTCCTCACTCGCGTCACATTGTCAGCTCTGGTGTTCGTGGATGGCCGTCCGGCGCGGTCCTCGTAGTTGGCCTCTTCCCGGCCATCCAAAGAGACCTTGTGCCACCGAAACACTTGCCGATCTGACAGGGCATGTTCTATGTATGCAGTCTTGATCATAGTAACAGTTTCCGCAGCGGTCTTGCCAAGTTTCACGCCAAACGTGATCTCAAATTTTTGTTCTAACGAGCGCTGCATTTTTCACTTGCACAAGAATAACAAACAACTCTCACGGACAGGCCCATCCTCACTCTCCGGATGCTTGGAGCACACTGAGAGACAGAGTACTGCTTAGCTGGGTTCCCCACTACCAGTTTCAATCGGTTAGACCGTACTCCGACGTACAGTCGCGTCACAATAAATTCACTGACATTACTTTCAGGACAGACCCTGTACGATAGAGCAAATATTGTATACCATGGATCCTACTCTTTTTACCGGCTAAAGATATATATTTGGGTCATCTGCAGAATATCTTTTTCTTAATAATCAGTTTTAAGGATGCTGTTAAAATGAGAAATTGTGGCAAGATTTCTTTAATTTGTAGGGAGTTAACAACAATCTAATTTATTGGGAAGTGTCCAAATTCGTTTTTTTGAAAAAGGAAACATACCATATATGGTTTTTAGTTTTAAAATATTTAAGAATAGCAGAGAGTGAACTGTAACCTTAGCCTACTTCATAAGTTGCTTAAAAACTAAAAAGCTGTAAGAATAAGCGATACTGCAGGTAGTTTCTCGTAAACAAGAGTTCGTTTCGAATTCGAATAAACAAATGAGCATTGCTTCATTGGTTTGTGTTGTGGCCATATACATGTGATTTCTTGGTTGGTTTGAAGTGAGTAAAGTACAAGTGTGTCACATTTTTCCTGTTTCAGGCGTGAAGATTGTGTTCAAAGTGGCTTTGGTGCTCCTTAAGTTTGGATTAGGGAAAGCTGATACTTTGAAGAAGTGCCCTACGATGTACGAAACTCTGGAAGTTCTTCGTAATTTACCCCAACACGTTATGGAAGAGGAATTTATTGTCTATCAGGTAATAATTAAATCTTTCGGTTTTCTGTATTTAATGTGAAAGATTTTGGGAAGTTGTTACAGTTGGACTGTAAAGAAGAATAGATTGATCAAAGCGTAATATTAAGAAATAAACAAAGGTGCAGTCATAGCAGTTAATTAAACGTCTCAGTATAGCTCCTGGTGGTCTAGTAGCGAAGAAAAGCAGGCGTGGCTAGTATCTTGATTAAGGCCAGGGCCCGTAATGAATTAAAACTTTAGGAGTAACACCGATTATAGCGTGTAAGCCCAGAGAAGTAAAGTTAAAATACACAGGTACAGCATGTAGTATAAAGAGAGTTCAGAAACGTAAATTACATAGAAATGTAATATGATCCAAACGTTTGCTATGCATTTCTCAGTATCATGATTATGGTTGGTGTTCAGCGAGGGGGCAGAGCTGTGATCGTATGGTTTGTGGGCAAGGCAAAACTATGGTGATTTGCTATTGCCGTCTGTCGGATAGAGTTTTCCTATAGGCGGGTACAGTTTGAAGTGGATTTTGAACCACTACGTTTGATACGTTACCATCTGAAGAAAGAAAAAAAAATATTCTTCGAGCCTACAAATTATGTTCTCAAAGAGAACTCTAAAAGAAAATAAGTTTTAGAACAACAATATTAACCGACCCCGCAAAACCTGTGTCATATTACCTGTCTAATCCAATATCACTCAAAATATGAAATATGTATTCATCCAATACAACGTGTGTACACTAGCATTATATTTCCCTAAAACTTGAGACTGATCATTCACCCATCTAAAAATTATTTAATAAAAACACGTAGAATCTTCAGGAATCTATAAAATTATGTGTGCATGCAACAATACGTACTTGGGAATGATCAAAAAGAATCTCAGGACCAGAATCAGTGAGCGATTCTAAACCAGTCAATCCGATCTAGTTTATCCAAACACATTATATCAGATTCACACATTGAAAGCTAAGTCGAAGAATTATGATTTAGATAGGAGATGATCTTTATTAAAACACAAAACATACTTATTTCGACCCACCCGTATTTTAGAGAATTTCTGCGAATCCCGTACTGCCTTGCTCACCCATTCCACAGTTTTGGAGTCTACTTTTTTGGATACAGCATGTTTCAAGTCTTTTACAGTACCACGCACCCTTAGCTCTGCTGTTAATGATATTGAAACTGATTACTATTTTTTTTTTTTTTCTCAAATTTGTCGGTTTAATTCTGTTACACCCTGTATTTGACTGTATTGAACATGACATTAAGTGGCCAGTCAAAGTTGTCTAAAGGCCAAAAATAAATTCAAGAAACAAATTAAACATTGAAGACGTGGAGGTTTCCTACGTATGTAATTCTATATTTAATAGCCTCCTAGTAGACAATGTCATTCATAAGTTATCATGCGTCGTAAATGCGGTTGATAATTTACAACACAATAAAGAATGTGCGTCTGTGTAGTAACGTAGCTCAACCTTGACTGACTGCATAGGATTGGTTGAAACTTGTTACCATTCTTATGAAGGATTAGTCGTTCTATTTCAGTGTCAAAATTTCGTTGTTTTGCCAACATATAGCTCTCTACATTTACCATACTTTACCACAACTCCTGGTTATTATATACTTGGTACAGTATAATTAAAGTAATTATAATGCCTTTTTCTTCTTTTCATCCAGATCCATCGTCTGAATCTGACCGAGGATGATTTTGAGTACGAACACCAGAAGCAGATCGCTCGGAGGAGAGCCATGAAGGAAAATGGGCGAAAGGCGTCTAGATAGTCCGAAGCTATCAAACGTCTGGGTTAAAGCTGTTAAAAAGAAAAAGTGATGTAACCACGTATCAATGACTGATACTTTATGTCATTCTCATGTGTACAGATGTAATGTATTTTTTATCCATTTAATTGTTTCTCCACAGTATGCTATAGCCCTTCGCATGGGTTTGTAGCCTGTGACTTCGGGAGTTGATAGCTCTCTGCGTTCTTCCAAATACCTATGTATGGTGCTTACTAGTGTACATTCCTTTTCTCAAGTCTTTCTTTGCTTTAGTTCAGTATTGTAATTCTAAATGCCTTTCAGTTACATGGAAATGTTGATGGAAGATTCAGTGGGTGCTACCGTATCTTTAATATCGGAGAGTATTACAACAGAAAAACACGAAAATATTGTACAGAGTCCAACGCGCAAGAGATAATGGGGATGTAAATATAATCTTCAATTTTCCTCTCCAGTATTTTGTATTTGAAATGATATTTATAAATTTAAGGCGACTTCATATTTCACTTTGAGGCCCAAATAGTCCAGATACCACACGTCAATGTAAAGAGCAACATTGAGCCTAAAAACAGGTCGCTTTTTTTCTTATCGTCCAACAAAAATGACGTAGATATCATGTTTGTACGATATTGAATTTCAAATAGCGTCTATTGTAATTCACAGCCAAGACGAGAATTCAGTGTTGAGAAAAATAAAAAAAGCCATGGCGGTGTGCTTATTAGGACATTTTTGTTAGTGTCTTCAGCTTTAAAAGTGTGTGTTGATAAAAGTACACTAACATGTAATTGCCTGAGTCGCTGCAGCATTAATAAGAGACAGTAGGA
The DNA here is from genome assembly GCA_022664845.1 of Lepisma saccharinum. Taxonomy (NCBI): domain Eukaryota; kingdom Metazoa; phylum Arthropoda; class Insecta; order Zygentoma; family Lepismatidae; genus Lepisma; species Lepisma saccharinum. Next base: position 58,574 of record JAGDQP010006093.1, read on the forward strand.
AGTGTAGCCCTCCAACCTTTGCATCCATGCTACAAAACTAAATAAAAATTCAATCGTGCAAAAAGAAACTAAGCATGGAGGCCATCGAGTATGTACCTGAGTACTATCGAGTCAGATCGCCCGCTTCCAAAAAAAATCACAGAGCAGACTTCTCACCAGGTCGAAACTTTTCGAACAAAAATAAAATATTGAATATATTATAGTGTTATTAATGAAGGTACCAGCGGTCTTCAAATTACAATAATTATTCTGAACCGTATCAGAATAGACTTTAGAAGAAATATACACAATGAAGCTAATAAATAATGACAATTGAACTGAATCTAAATTAGCTAATAGTATTTGTAAAAATGAATTTACTATCAAAATCGAATAAATGATTGAAAAAAAAATATATTGAACGTTGTCTTCTTTAGAAATACGAGAAATATATCGGATTGGCTTTTAATGTAATTATTTAAAGCACTGACTTTACTTTTATACAAAAACTGTAACAGAATTAACATTCCCACTTTCCCCTTTTAGACCAAGAGTGAAAAGTGCAAGTGACGTCATTTAGTTCTGACACGTTTTATTCCGAGTGTATCACACACACTTCGTAGACAATATAAGATATGGACAGCAAAGTCATATATCATACAAAGATTTGGAACTATTTTCCATTGAATAAAATTAGATCTCGCCGAAAATAATCTAAACGAATAGACATTGCGAACTAGACAGATATCTATTAACAAGAAAGTTACCAATCCGTAAGCGAAAAACACGCCATATCAAACAGATGAGCTGAACGAACAACTTGAACCGATGATTTCAACCATTAGCACCGTAGTGGTTTCCCCTTTTTCTCTACTGCAGCAAGAAGCCAGGAAACAAAAGAAAAGCGAAAGCACTTCAGCGCTGCAGAGTAGCAAGAAACTATTTTCCGATATTTCCCGTATTTCTTTACAAAAATAACTAAGATTTTGAAGACACATATTGACAGTTCCAATTGATTTTTCCTCTTATTTCTGACTTTATACAATTCAAATTGTCGCCGTTTTTAGTATATATGTCATTTCGACCACTACAAAAGTCAGATGCATGCTGTAAGAATCCAAGTGACTTAAGTGCCCATAAAAGAAATCCTGTTGTTAATTGAAAATAATCTAACCTTTGGAAATCGTAAAACTTAATTACTATGAATACCTAACTTCTACTGTAAATTTTCGAGGATAAAAAGGTACGTTAGATAGCGTTGACTTTAACTGGGGTCCTCATTTGTAGCACGTATAGAGAATCAGACTGAAGGTAGCATTGTTTTAGAACACACGCTGAGTAAATTGTTGTTTTTTGAGATTTTGGGCAGCTTTAGCAAAATTGTGGCGTTGCTTTTCGTATCATATTATGTTTTGAGTGTATGCATGATACGGAAAAGAATAGAGAAAGAAAGATTTTCCATAACTACGCAGTGTTTCCCGTCATTTTGTAGCTAAACGGTAGTAAGACTGTCCTGTATGGTGGTACGTTCTGCTTTTGTGGAATCTTCGGTTATATATGTGTTCCTTTATACTTTGGTTTATGTTAATGTATGTTTTGGTTTCTGAGGATATGGATTTAATGTATACATTGAAATTATTATTCCAATGCACGAAGTGGCTGTCTTTCATACGGTCTAATTCCGTAGATTGATATGAAACAACTGGGAATACGAAAACTGGTAGGGAACTTCATTTCTTTGATTGATGAAGCCGTTAAAATCGATGGTGCAAAGGCAATCAAGTAAAATGAGTTATTGGCACCTTTTTTTGTGTGTAGAATACCTGCACACTACCATTACCTACCAGTGTGTACAATATTTGTCACTAGGCAAGTTTGTGCATGTTTGGTGGAAGATTTGCATTTCTTCGTTTTCAACTATTACGTTTCTATCCTAGTACTTCCATGAAATTTACTTTGACTTATTAAATTATTTTCTCGCGGGTGGTATAATGTTTTATTGGAGGGAAACACTGCTTTCTGTTTGCATTGAATATAGTATATTTTTGTATTATGCCAGTAGGCTATTTCATCTGAAATTAGGTTTTGAGAATGTTTTGAATATGTGACAGTTTCGAAGTACAAAGTGTGAAATAAGTCATGCGTTTATTTTTTTGTGTCAAGGATTGTTGGTTTTCCATTGTAAGCAATATTTCTGTCTGTAAAATATTGCAGAATTTATACACGAAGTACAGAGATCCATTTCAGAGATGAAAAAAAAAATGGCAGAGTTTGAATTAACGCTGCCTTACATATACGTGAATATTTTATATATGTAATTCTTACTAAACCTTAGAATGTTATTCTCTGCCCTTTGTATTAGTACCTGTCTCTTTAGTAATATAATTGTTTCATGGTTATTTAGCAATTGTTTCATATGTGCTGTGTAATGAACTTTTTGACGTTAATGCTGAATTTGAACATCTTTGAATATAACGATATTTAGTTAGTGTAGACAGCAGTATAAATAACTTAATCCAGTACATGCATTTTGAGTAATCCAGTTCTGTATGTTCGTATTAAAATTTAATCTAATTGCTCCAGTGTTTTGTCTCACTATTAAGACCACTTACACGGAAAACATAAGTTGAGGAATCGTCTGTTGTCTAGAGTGATTGTCTGTATCAGAATTACTAAAATTGACAAATGACGGAGTATATAAGCACTTGTAAATAGTGGTATGAAAGATATTGCGTGTATTACTATATTCGAAACTTAATATTGTTTTAAGATCAAGTGAGAGATGGTTTATATGAAATACTACAGTATCTCTCTTAAATGGTATATATTATGCCTATATTAGCGGAATACGTGGCTTCAGATTATCTGCCTTACGTAAACCAATAATCGAAGTAAAGAATAACAGTAATTGTTTTAGGATTTCTACAGAATGTAACATACTAACATGTAGTGACTGTTGATGCCAATTTACCACAAGTTAAAGAGATTTAAAAGTTATTTATAATTCTAGAACACTTTCATAAGCTTGAGTTAAAAATATTAAAATGTCACTGTTTCATGGTTAATTTTCTAGTATAGATTTTCACTTTATCGTTTGTTTGTTTTTTGTCCCCCCCCCCCCTCCAACCCCCCAGAAGTTGCTACGGTGAATTGCACGTTTCAATGTCCTAGCTTGCGCGGAATATTTGGTAAGATATCAAAAAGACTGAATTTGGTAGTTGTCGTTTTCATAGGTAATATTTTACATAGATAACTATCTTAAAAACGTTTGAGGATGTGAGATTTGAATTATACATTTCATTATATCAATTTAAAATTAAAGCTCTGATCGTAATGCCTTGAAATCTCTTTCCAGTAATGTGCTCTTTATGTTTCTTTGGGTAAATATAAAAGAATGGAAAGTGTATTTATACCATGCTCAACTCAAAATAAAAAATAAAGACTTTCGAAAGCTTTAATGGTAACGCTCGGTTGCGCTTCAATTTGGTCCCTAACGATCAATGTATATAAAGTTGGTGTGATAGCATAAATGTTCTAAAATTCGTGGTTCTTTATGTTACTACACATAGTTTTCGTTTTCAAACACCTGAAACCCATTGAAGAACTGTAATTTAAATGGGGAGTTGTGTCTAAAACGTATGTTGAAGATATTAGAATTACCAGACGTACCATTCTAATGTTGTACTACCTAACTTACGGTAAACTTTTTCGTTATATCCAAAATATATATTTCTAGGAAAATAGTCTGATTGTTCGTTTATGACGTTGGTAGTTCTGTAAGTAATACTACTAGAATTGAGTAATTTGTTGACAGTTTCCATTATTTAACAAAGTTACTCTCCGTTTCAAATTTCGTGTAATCACGTTAATGCTGGCCATTATGTGATTGAATTTTGCTGCACGTATATATAAAAAAGAAAGCTTAAGTTCAGAAAGTAAACATACACAAAAGGTAAGTTGGTATGATGGTTTTCCTTCGTGCTTTTTGTGTAATTGACCTTTATATTTTAGTTAAAATCATTGCATTGAGAAAGATCACCGCAGTGGTAATAAAGAGGCCGTAAAACAAAATTACTTAAAAGGCGAAATTAAATATGTAGTCATTTAGTAATATTTCGCAGCGAATTTACGAGCCATATAGGTATCCACGAAACTGTAGATTGTAATAAAAAAGGGAACTGTAACTGACAAAAGATAAAATTAAGCCTGTCATTTTTTCATTTTCTCTGCCATATTTCACAGTTATAGCTCGTTTCTCTGTCATTGCTATATACTGTTATTTTAAGAACGGCCAATTTTTGAGTATACAAGTTAACCAAATAATAAGCTTTCAGATTATGGTAGCCTTTTGTTTGCTGTTACTTTTATATTCATGTAGAGATATACAACGTGTTGAGAGGGCTCGCCTTCAGGCGCATACTACGTATAAGCTTTTTTTTTTTAACAAAAAATATAACTGAAAAGTTTACACGTAAATAGAAATAAATTCAAGCAAGATCTTTAATGATAAGCATAGTTTAGGGATACCGAATTTTTGTGCCCAACCCTAGTACAAATATCTTCTTCCACTGATGGGATTCGGAGGTAAGATTTCCCTCCTAGTATATTGGTTAGCATGACAGATCAGTAAAAATTAATGAGTATTCCACCGAGGGAAGAAATTTCTGAAGGAAGGTGTTTCCAGATAAATGTAGACTGACAACAAATTAATATGGATTACGTAATCAGCACCGTAGCTGTTGCCTATGCTTTGTCGAAACCCATACCTTTATTATTATTATTATCGGGTGTGCCCAGCGCGAAACAGTGCTCCGGCCCACTGTGTGCATGGTACAAATTTCCTTAAGCGCATCGTGAATCTCTGTCAGAAGTTTTCGGCATAAAGTTTTAATCTTAATGTTGGAACAATTGATCTTTCGTAATAGTACCTAGTACTTCTGTTTGAGTCGTTTTCAATCGGTGTCCTTTTGAGATTTAAAACGCCATGATTTAAATAAAAGCTAGACAGTATTGGCTGAAGATGGGCATATTACTCTATCATTGTTTTTTTTTTTTTTGTGTGTGTTTTTTTTATTTATTTTTTTATGTATAAACATTTTATTTTACATGAAAACATATCCTCGTTTCCAATGGAAAAGCATAACTACCTTCTTGAATAACTACGTTACATAATTTGTACAATTAAGGCTTATGTACAAATAGTTTGTTGTGAGAAAAGAAATGGTCTTGTCCTCGTTTTTTAAGCCACCCCTTCAATTATGCTTTTACAAGAAACAAAGCATTATCCATGTATCGTGTTTTTTTGAAAGATGAAAGCATACTAATAACATGGCGTACAGTACTCATTATTAAGCCGCATCACAATATATCATACATTTTACTTTTCTAAAAACTATTCTCTTTGGCTTACTACCTGCGCTTTAAAGATTTTCTTTTTACCTGAAGTAACACCTAATTCTGACTATTTTCTGAGGTGGTTCGTTCTTCTTACCTTCGACAATCGATACTCAGTAACGATGCTGATTACATCATCCATACTCGTGTATATTTCGTTTGAAATACTCCTCCTATATTGAACTAACAGATGCTGAACGAAGTTTAAATAAACAGCAACATCCATTGTTACTAACGTTTTGCAAAGAAATTAACCTTGATGAAAATGTATTTACAAGAACAGTATTTTAGTTACACTGCGGATTCTTTTCTTGTGTTATAATTTGTTGAAAGTACATTGTGAACTGAAGAACTAGTGAAGTTGGAGATAACAGTGCTTATAGTGTGCTGTATTGTTAATAATATAAAGAATATCATTGATTGTTGTTCTCTCCTCTTTTCATAATGTGTTTATCATGTAACCACTAATTTATGTACTCTTATCAATTTATGTAACAATGACTTATCTGTATTCATTTGTTGAAGTTTATAAAAGGTGAATTGGTCTTTCGCGAATACAACCGAGAAAGTCGCTGCTCCTGTCCTGATATCCAGTTTTCTGAGGATTATTTTTTGTGTGTTGATGATGCTAAGGACGCTAAAGAAAGGTTTTTGACATTTTGTTGTTTCTGTATACAGGCACCCTTTAATATGTGCACATATCTAGTCTGTGTGTATGTGTGTTGCTAAGATAATTTGAAGTGCCGTCACTGAGAAAATTAATTTCTCGTGTTTTCACATTGTGAACTGTAAGAAATGTTTGTTTTCAATGACAAAAGTTAATTAATATATATATATATATTATTATACATCTAGATTTGTAGAAATTGACACTTGTGACAATTGTTACGCAGTGGTGTATCATTTTTCTTTTCAACTATAAAATGTACATACAGTATATAAAGGAAAGTAGTGTGTGAAATAGAAAAGAAAATAGCGTTGTAATAGTGTAATATATTCATGCATTTTTGTTATTGTATTCATAAAATATAAATTTTGTTAAAAGAAAACATTCCTAACAAAATGGAACTTATCTGGCTGTAGCACATTATGTGCATTTCCTTCAAACAATCCATAATTTGTTGAACCCTTGAAGATTATATACTTTTCGTAAGAAGTTTGTTCTAAGCTAAATTTTGTTGTATTTTTGGTTTGAAGAAGTGATACTACGAGATTAAGTAGTGTTAGAAAACGTGTGATCTATAATATATTTTTTTTCCTTCATGTATATGAGCTGAAATAAATTTCGTGCAATAAAACTGTCCTATAAATATTGTACACTTGTTCAAATATACAGTTTTTCTTACTTCAGTATTTAGTGAGTTTATTTTTATAATTTTATTTTGCTTATTTTCTCCATGTTTGTTCCTTGTCAGTCTTTATTTCTTAAGGATAATCTAAAGCAACGATCTCCAACAAAAGATGGCAGCACTACCTCCGTATATATCTAATGTATTTTCATTGTTACACGAAATTTCATTGTTGCCCTTACCAGTTCAAGCCTAGAGAGTTCAAACTTTCAGGAGAGTTCATAATCAATTCAAGAGCATGATCGATGCCGATTTATTTTTTTGTTCATTGTTGAAAGAGCTTCATTGTTATAGATTTCGATATTCACAGCAACAATGCAGCGATTTAAAACACTGAAGGAAAACGAAAATAAAAATCGGCATCAATCATGCTCTTGAATTGGTTATGAACTTTCTTCCCTGAAAGTTTGAACTCTCTAGGCTTGAAATTTCGTGCAACGATAAGAATGCATTAGACATATATGGAGATAGTGCTGCCATCTTTTGTTGGAGATCGTTGCTTTAGATTATCCTTAAGGTGAGTCGAGATTGTAGATGAATAGGGATCAGTTCTGGTCAAGTAAGTGAATTTCGTGCAAAGAAAATTAAAACCCATAAAGAATCAGAAAATATTAAATATATGCTTCTCTAAATATTTTTTCAAACTTATTTTGCCTCCGCAGATTTTTTTTTAACCCTCGAATACTCAAGCTTTCCTGGATTCAACCTTGGAATACCCAAGGCGAGTACATTTGATTCCCAGCACCTTTTTAGGCGTGAGCAGCAGGTGCTGGGAAACCTTATATGTTCATCTGTCGACAACTTTCAACTCAGGAACTACTACTAGGGTTACGAAGGTGGTTGAGGCCCGTTGTTGAAGCCTGCCTTTTTGTTTCATATAAAACTATGCTCTTTTTTTTTTTCTGTACGTTATACACTTGTCTTGGAGGTAAGTGGGAGATTTTACGATTATGCAAACCACATGACATACTGGGGTGGAAAATTCGTTGTTTCCAATGTTGGCAGATACTTTAGAAATGGTGTTCGTGTAGTTTCTATTATCACTGATTTACGGTTTCTGTAACTGTTATGTAATAAAAAATCGGAACTAGAACAGATATTGTCTTCAACTTGCGTATCACGACAAACGAAACAACTAGAATAAAGCGAGAAAATTGTAGCAAAGTTCAGGACGCTGTTCATTTCTCCAAGTTTAAAAAAAAAAAAAATACTACTACTACCACCTGTATCTGGACAGAGGCTACTATATAACTTCACTCAAGTATTTGAAAGTTTATGTAACGAAATTTAATAAGTTTAAATAAAAGTAACACTGAAATGGTAATACAGATATCCAAAGGAGGGGGATAGACATTCCCCGGAACATAACGCCGCAACAATATATTTTATTGTTGTAGAAAGCTTGACAAAAGTCTAAGTGACAGTGCAAACGAGGCTAGCAAATAAAAACAAAATCTTACTTTCACCAAAAGTAAACGCTTCGCCAAAACTTTATCCTTTGTGAATAGTACATGACTCCTCGTTCAAAAATTCATTAGGAAACACAAAGTTGATCTGAATGAGGATCAGTCCGTCGTTTGCCCTCCGTAACATGTCGATAAATGCATCCTAGTTATTATTATTCGACTATCGTTATTACTATTATTATTATTAGAGATATTTAACATCTATAAAAATATGGCAGAAACCGGAAATAGTGTGTGGCTTCCCATCCCACCCCGAAAAAAGTTTTAGCCAATGCATGTGCGGCGGAAGAAACCATTTCTTGGAAGGGCTACAGTCCCCTCCTTGTGGATCACTTATAATGAAATATCTATTATGAATTTAGATCAACTGGCTATGTTCTCTGTGTGTAATATATATATATATATATATATATATATAATATAGCCATATTCAATCCACTACTGGATGAGGCCTCTCCCGGAGGGAGGTGGTGGTCTACTGCTCCCACGCTGACCAGACGTGTTGGGAGAGGAGAGCCGAAGCTCTCAACTGTGATCGCTACCTCTTTATTCAGGTAGCTCCCCAATTGTCCTCACGACGCTGGGTGGACGCCGCGCAGGCAACACCATCTGGAGTACTGCAACGGTCACCCGTCCAAGTACTGACCAGACCCAGAGCTGCTTGACTTCGTGATCTTACGGGAACCGGTAGACCAGCTCGGCTAGGGCGTTGCCCAATATACATATATATATATAAGATAGTAAACAAGGTAGAAAAAAAAGATACATAATGAAATCTTGAGATAGGAGCACACGAACTTCACAAACACTATAGAAAATTAGTACGTTTGGCAACAGCGTTTTCAACACGTAGGAGAGGAAATGGACAGGTGCGGGACTGGTGTTAAGGAAACGCCATATTGGTTAACACACATGGTGTTTATATAATAGGTGAGATTTTAATAGAAAGGAAAGGAATATCACTTATGTAGTAAAATAGTAGTGGTCTCTTGTAAGCAACAATATACACAATTATCTGTACAAAACTCTTTCTTGTGGTTCGCAACCTTTTTTACGCGGCCACTTTTTACTTTTGAAAATACTTATAAAATATCTGTTTCGAGGTGTCTTTGGGTGCTCTTCCGAATGCATCTAATTCATGTTCTCTTGACTACAATGCCTTCAATGACTGAAAAGGAAGACCAAAAGAAATCTTTTTCGAATTTTGACGTGATTTCTCTCCATCTCTATGTAGGTTTTTGCGAATGTTTAGAAGCAAGAGTAAAAGGTGGCCGCGTAAGAAAGGTTACGAACCACAAGAAAGATTTTGTACAGATAATTGTTTTGTTTCAGAAGAGACCATTGGGTCGAATTCAGAGTCACGTTTTGTAGAAAATTCCTTACCTGAAGGTATATTTTCAGGCTGCTGCTGATTCATAAGCCTTTCTCAAGTTTGTGAAGCGTTCCAGAATTCCAAGTTGATTTTCTTCAACAAGCATTTCGTTAAGAGTTGATTTTTACAGTTTCATAGTCATTTCTTGAGACAGTGTTTGAAATGCACTATTTCATAGTGCAATTTGCTTTCTCTTGAGAAGTGAATGTTGTTCTTTTAAGAAACGAAAATTGTTTTTTGTGAAAGAGGTCTACCATGAGACAGAGAATTTGATATATATTTATACAAAGAAAGTGGAAAACAAAACAAAAGAATAATATTCATGGTTCTTTTACCAAAAATGTAGAGGATGATTGCAAGAAAACTGCTAAATCCATTGGAATGGTGAAATGAAAAACAAATAAGAAAAAGATTCAGTTCCAATTGAACGAAACCGTTGAGAAGTGGGCAATTTTTATCCCAAGCCGAGAAGTAATTGCGTGTGGATTCGGCATAGTTTCGCAAACAATATCCAACATATTTCAATTGAAATAGCAGTATTTTCATCATTCCAAATTCCGACAACTGCAACAAACTGCAATTTGCTTTTACAACTCCTATCAACAAAATTGTTGTACGGTAATACTGCAGTTTAGCTACTTGTGCCATAGAGCACTGGAAACGACTCAAAATGAACGTTTTATCTTTCTATAGTCAGAAATCCTACTAAAAAGAAGCCGGTCCCAGCAGTAATCCACACGTGAATGACACCTGGTAGCGTTGTTGCGTAACATACGTGCACTGTAAATACAACATCGTAATCCCGTATGCAAGGTGGCCTGGTGGTTAAGGCGTCGGCTTGTTGAGTGAAAGAACCCGGGTTCGAAATCCGGCGGGGGCAAGTTTTTTTTTTTTTTTCAAAATACATTTCTATCTGTTCATATTTGTTATTAATAATTGCTTTCTTGCATTTTTCGTAGACTATCTTAAATTAGTGACCATGGGTTAGTGGAGGTTAGGTGCGGTCATGTATCTTTACACTTTCGTTTCTTCCTTTCGACAGTGTGGATTACTGCCCCAACCGGGTCGTTACTAAAATGCTTTGGAAGTAACTAAAATATGGCCTAATGTGGAAATATGTGCACATAAAGAGTACAAAATTCATGTTTAAGACGCGAAAGTAGTTAGTCCTTGTTTCTATAGAACGTAACGAAATTTTCTGACCTAAATCAGAGGCTGATGTGAGTGGAAGTAGAGAACAGAGGAGGAATCTGTATGTCCTTCCACTCAGAATCTTCCCATGATTTTGCTCCAAAAAAAATTAATAATTACCAGAAAAATAATGGAAATCACATTATTCAACTTAACTTCCGTGTCTATAACAGGTACGGTCATCTCGACTAAGTCATCCAAAAAAAAAAAAACATTCAATTGCTTCAGTTCAACACAGGTATGAAAAGCATACTTAAAACAACAGTACAGTTACTCCTTGTCTTTTATAGAATACAGTGCAATTTGAATAATGTGGTTTTCATTGTTTGTGGTGATTTTTCATTCTCTGTAACGAAGTGACACAATAGTATTCCTCCCCATGCCGCCATATTTACATATCCTGAACAACTCGAGTACGTATTTAACGAAATATTAATGACATGCCTTTCCGCTTGACGTTATGTTTCTGGAAGTGCCTGTGTGATACATACGACTCAATAGCTTGCGGAAACTTGAAAACCTGAAGTAGTATTTAATCAGAAAAAGGTAAACTTTGTGTTCCATATGTTTCACAGCTTTTAATGAGGTAGTAAAATGCATGAAGTACATAAGCACCGTGGAGGGAAGAATAGCAGCCTAGAAGCAACACAGGTTTGCATGTTGATGTGAAGTGCAGATACTACAGAAATACCGCAGACAAAGAGTGAATCATCAATTACACTTTGTCATGAGTATCATAAAAAATGAGAACAGTGTTTAAAATTCGAGTGTCTTCTGTTTAGTGTGTGCGACACTATACCCAATCTGCACGGAAACATATATTTCTTTACATGCCACAGATGCTATTCTTGTACCTGAATTGAAAATAAAGCCAAATATATTTTTCTTTCTGACAGTTGTTCATCCAATTCAAATTATATCTCAATTTTCTAAAAAGAAATAAATGTATTAATAATCCTTTGTCGTATTTATGACATGATCAGCTCGACAAGTTCCTTTATACACTTGATTTGTTTTTTCCACGAAACTTACTAACCACCACCTTTTGAATCACTATCATTTATATGATATTAAGAATCAGACTTATCGAATGCAATATTTATATTTTCTAATGTAATTAGTTTTATATGAACATACTACTATATTGCATGTTAACATTTTCATTGATATATGAAGCAAAATATTACATGGAAGTCGTAATGTTGCTCAGTTGGCTACCATGTATTTTTTTTCTTGAGACTAAATTTCAACAAGATGTGGATTACGCCCTAACTCAAAATGAATTTATGTAAAGATGTACTTGAGCAGTGACTATGAATAAGGCATATCTTAAGTACAAAATTTCACGTCAAAATGCTCTTATTCAAATGCCATTTGAAGGCGTTCTCAAAACATGACTGAATTCGACCCAATTTAAGATTTTGTGCTGTTCTATCGAGATTTTTTCGGTCATCTAATTCATTTTCTTGCTCACTGCTGAGTTGCTTTTATGGTGCCTTCAGACTAGACTTTGACCACCTCTCTTCCCACAACTTCTATCTATCTCGAAAAAAAAAGAAGAAGAAGTTGAGACATCGTTCGTGGGCCAACAGCTTTCGTAACTTTTGTCGTGCTCCAGCAGAGACTTTTTTTAAAACAAAAACTTTGACGTCATTTCTCTCCATCCCTATTTAGGTTCCGCAGCTAAATCTATCTGTTTTGGGGATTTATTTGGATGTCCTATAAGGATTTTCAGAACTGAAATTCATAAAATCGTAATGTTCTCTAGTGAGGGGTCTACGTCCCCAGGCACCCTATTTCCCATTGTTGCCAACTTATTTTTCGATATTTAAAAAAAAAAAAAATTCCGTTACTTTAGACACAGCAACACCAAACTTGGCATAAGCATTATTTGACACAATAGGAACATACTGTGGGTGTTCCCGTCTCAGTCAGTGTTGCGAACCCATGTTTAAAAATATATATCATGAACCACAATGTGTACAGACGTGGCTGAAGTATCGTTGGAAAGGTCTCGGTTAGACTAGCTCAGAGCCGCAGAACAATCTTGATTGGTGCGGTAGTTCAGTGTTTCAACATACATTTTAACAATAATAAATTGTTCAGATTGCTTCCATTCAGTTAACCACAGCTTCGCCAAACTTGGCATAAACACTATTCGACACGATACAAAAGTATAGTTATCCCGTAAATAAGCACTCCATTTGTCAGTGTTGCCACCCTGTTTTATAAAAAATAACGCTGGCGTGGCTAAAATGCTATCAAGGGACCGGAGCCTTTGTAATTCTTAGTAGAATCGCAACTCTGACCTGAAACAATAATCCTTAAATAAACATAAGGATTTACCCACATAGCAAAATGACGTCCCAGGGATATCTGACGGATCTCCTGGCAGGATATCGGGACGTCCTGTTTAAGTCCCGTTTACATCCATGGGACGTATAGTTATAATTAATCCTTCGTATAACTATACGAAGGCATATCCTTCGTACAGTTATAATTAATTAAATAATAATAATAGTAAGGTCGATTTAATTTATAGAAATTCCAGGTTGGTAATCCCGCACGGCTTTCCGGGGAACATCCAGGGGACCTCCATACGGGATGAACTGTTTGTATTGCCCACAGAGTTATCCCACGGACGTCCTTAGGACATTGCTATGGGAGCAGGACCATTCTGACGGTAATGGGATCTAAATGGGACGTACTCTGCTATGTGGGTAAGGACATATGTAACATCCGTTTACATAAGTAAAACACGGTACTTACAAATCCTTTTCATTCAATTTAATCACAGAAAAAAAACTTTTCCATTTTCTTTAGAATTAGATCTAATTCTAAAGATTGGTGTTCTGTGGACTCCAGAGTACAGTTTACTCAATAAAATATAAGTGTCCAGTTCGGCGGTTAAATTCTAAATTCATTGTAGCTTATACGTACAAAGTTTATAGTGATTGAACTGCCTAAGTTTTGTTGGTATGGAAATGTTAAGTCCTTATTTACGAGGTGTAACCATGAATTAATATACTTTCGTCTGGACATGTTGATTTGATAGTCGCGAAGTAGTCGTAACGGATTTTTATCGTTCGACATCAGTGACATAGTTCATCACAGTCAAACATAAATAATTACTAAACATAATTTGGAAACCTAACATCTGTGATCTCTTTAAAAATTAAAAAAGAACAGATACTTAGTATCGGTAAGATAAAACCAGAGATTCAATATACTAACCATTCGAACAAGTTAATGCCAGAAAAATGATATTAAGAGAATTTCTGTTTTCGCTTCCTGATCGTCTTTTATCCACCTGCAAATAGGAGCAATATTGGAAAGGATGTTCACTTACCAGACCAAAACTGTACGGAATTTTGCTATGCAGCTCGTACATTCTTTCTCCACGTAAATAAGCCACAGAATCATTACTGCATTTGGGAATAAAAAAGCTAAAGTTAAAGCTATCCCCTGTGCAAACGCACGCGCCGTGAACCGCGCATGGGGAATGTGGAGGTAGCGCTCCACATATTCTCGACCTACGGTACGAAGTGAGTGCCCAGGAGTACCAAGGACACTGATACACTAGTACTCAATTTGATAATACGCTGAGTGCACCTCAGAGCGCCAGGCATGGGAACACTGCAAGAAAAGTCTCCAGCATCCTGGCCGGGATTTAAACCCGGGACGGCCGATTCGTAGTCAGACGCGCTACTGCTTGAGCCACGGCGACTCACGAAACTAAATTATCACTACAATTTTCAATAATACTCAACGTAATACTGGAATGTTATAGAAAAAAAAAATACACGAACTACCATATCCTTACCAATAATTTGCTTGAAAGTAATTGAAATTAAATCTGTATGTGAGAGCCAGAACCACGTAAGTCACAAATCCTTACGTTTCATAAAACGGAAGAAAACTTCTCTCATGTAGAAACTAAATAGACAATTTACAAAAGAGACTTACTTATTTACATTATTAACATGTTTACAACCAGAATCGATCAACCATTATGTGAGGCCTTCCGAACGCTGTACAAAACTGCATTTATCACGTTTTAGCCAAAATTGGACTTACGCGCTTTCAGCTCTCAGGTACAGAAATGTTCTTTTATAATTTAGTGTCCTTATTGCTGGTGTTATCGCGCTGTTGTACGAAATTGGGCGATTTAAACAACAAAAGTCTCGTTCTGAAATTTCAACGTGTCTTGTTCCAGGGCGACGATTCCTTTCCTGCTTTTACCTCCAGTTCAGTATCTTCGAACTTCTTGCACGAAATTCAAAAGAAAAAGAAATTAAATTTAGGTAGAAAACCTTGGCTTTTCAGAATAACATGCTACGCGGGACAGAACTTCAAAGGACCCATGGCGAAAAGACGCCTGTCCGGAAAACGGCCATTCGAAAACTAAGAATTGTTTCTTAGTAACAGCTTTTATATTGTTGAGGCTAGATTATTTTAACAAACTATTGTTCACTTATAACACAAGACCAACCAATATGAAATAAAAGGATTACTTTTCTATTTCCGAATTTTATTACTAGTTTATATAGTCAAAGCATTAAAACACGTAATATAGTGATATGTCGATCGTGTATGTTTAAGATCTGACTTGACGCACGAGAAGATATCAGTATATGGTCAACTTAGCTCTGAATGTGAAAATACGTTACGCAGGGTTATATAAATGATAAAATAAGTTGAAAAAAAAAAGTTACTTACAAAGAAGAGACACATAGGTGTACGAAAACTTCACACTTAGAAGGGTGGCAACTTTTCGCCAAAGACGTAGTTACATAATAGGAAAGGAAAAGGACAGAGAGGAACGGCCGAGGCATGAAGGTGGTAATTTTACTTCGTGTTGATGAACGCCGAAAACTTTGTCAGTAATCCACCATCTTACAAACAGGAACAGATTACATTTACCTTTTTCTTCGTGTGTGGTAAAAGAATATATCTGGTGTAGTAAAAAGTAATCCATTATTTTTGCATGACATTGAAGGCTTGACTTACCATAGTTAGAATGATCCGATTTAGGTCACATATGCGCCGTTTT
>JAGDQP010006094.1:8194-30564 GCA_022664845.1 Lepisma saccharinum
AAAGGCCTAAATTGACTAAGATTTGACTTTTTTTACTGATGATGTCAAATGAAGGTTCAATGCCAGCAAAGATCAAAAACACCATTTGAGGACTCTACCTCCCCTCCCCACCCCCAAAATGGCGTCAAAAGGCTTAAATAGACTAAGATTTGACTTTTGTTCTGATGATGTCAAACGAAGCTTCAATGCCAGCAAAGATTAAAAAACACCATTTGAGGATTCTACCGTACCTGGTCTACCCCCAAAATGGCGTCCAAAAGCCTAAATCGACAAAGATTTGACTTTTGTTCTAATGATGTCAAATGAAGCTTCAATGCCAGCGAAGATTAGAAAACACCATTTGAGGATAATACCGCACCTGGGCTACCCGCAAAATGGCGTCCAAAAGTCTAGATCGACTAAAATTTGACTTTTTTACTAATTATATAAAATGAAACTACAATGCGAGTAAAGAACAAAAACACCATTTGAGGACAAAAACACCTAACCTCCCCCCCAAAAAAATGGCGTCCAAAGGCCTAAATCGACTAAGATTTAACATTTGATTTAATAATGTAAAATGGTTGATAATTGAAAGAAAATAAGACAATGTTGTACCATCATCCCTTAGCGCCATTTAACCTGACGGGAAACAGGCAAAATACATGTGTGGAACCATTGTAACTAAACAAACGCAAATGAAACAACATACAAAATAATAATATAGTAATGGCATACCATAGCTCCTAAGAACCAGAAAAGATAGAACAAGTGTAAGAAAAATCTATCATTCAAGAGTGAGGTTCAACAGTCAATGTAGATGCCAGCTCACCCACTTTTCACTACATGAACCGTAAAGAATAAGCACGTTGCTTGGCAAAGAAAGAACTAAAAAACAAGACTTACCAATGCTCCCCTGAAACACTAATAACACTCGTTGACTGAATGCCACTGCAACATGGTGGAAACCGGTTCTTGAATATGCATGAGGGGAGGGAGACGCTTTGACCTGCACAGTGTATCTTTAGCGCGAGTGGGTTGGAACGCCATTCTGCGTTTGAACGCTGACTTGTGTAGACATACAGTTACTGTTGTGCGATACTAAGTAGTTATTTTCTTTGTTGCAGACTGGTGATGGAATATTTTGAGCAGGTCTCCGGTGATATCCGTGTGGATTGATACAACTCATGTAAGTTGAATACTTCTGTATGATGAAAGGAAAAGTAAACAAAGAAAGTGACACTTTAATTACGCTTTGATGACTGTTGGTTGTGTTATGTACTTAGTAAAATGGTTGTAGTAAACTTTATAAAATAGTTACTAACAATGAAAACTTGTTTGCAACCGTAGGCAAAGTAGTTGTTGCTAATGATGGTACTTAAAAATGAATAGTAGTTGATAATACTTAAGGTAAGTACGTAAAATGAAAACGCATGTGGAACGATATGTAAAGTAGTTGTTACTAAGGAACGTAGTGAAAAGTATTTATTAAAAATGAAAACTTGATACTAATGATCGTACTTAAAAGTATTTACTAAAAATGAAAACTTGATACTAATGATCGTACTGATCGTACTTAAATGTAGTTACTAGAACATGAAAATATTTTCACTAATCAACGTAAAATTAAAACGTATGTGCAACTTTATACCAAATATAATGATCGTAATAGTAAACACATTTTAAAATAGGTGCAAGTTACAAAGTCGTATCGTAGTTGTACGTTAAAATATTTTTTTGAATTACATGTGTAAAGCACAAGACTGAAAATGTTCCTGTTTCTTGTCGTTACAGATTGAAACCAATTACTTTGAAAGGTAATTTTCTGTCTGTGGATTTGAAAGTTAAAAAAGCAGTGTAAGTGAACATTACATTACATATTTTTTAAAAAGTTTCACAGTACGTTATGTTTGATACGAAAGTACAAGTTTAGTTTGTAACAACGTTGCGTAAATAAAAATATATAACAGAACGTTACATTTATTATAAAAGTACAAGTTTAGCGTGTATCAACGTTGCGTGAACAAAAAAGTATAACAGTACGTTACTTTTGTTTAAAAAGTTTAAGTTTAGCTTGTAACAACGTTTCGTAAACACAAATTTGTAACATTTACCTTTGGAATTGTACAAACAAACAAACTATTAACGTTTTGAAACAACATTTAGAAATGAAAACATTCTCAACTAACTTAGAAAACAAAAGAGTACATTAAGTACATTAAGTACTTTGTAAAACACTTAGATATATTGCTTTGTTCAAAAACGTATATATCACTTAAAGTACAACCTTCCGAATGTAATACTTGGTATTTATTTGTGTGCACATACAGTTTGTATTAGTTTATGTGAGATCGTTGCTGCGAACACATGTACTGACATATTGTCTCCCCGTATTTTTCAGAAACATGAATCTTGTTGACATAATTTTACTTGCCTTTCTTGAAGGACGTATTGGCAATGTCGATCAGGTGGTTTTGACCTGGAGGAACATTTGTGAGTCTATGGCTAGTGGATTTCGGCCGACATTTGATGTTGTAAATAGGAATTTTATTTACCATTTGATATATACTTACTGGGACAGAGTTATTGATTGTATAAGAGTATGTCATTCTGTGGGGGATTTGTTAGCGCTGTATGAAAGCGACTATGCAGCGTTTGAAGGAATTATGGAAACCATACATATTCGCTTTTACGAATTTGTAAATCAGGGCAAAATTGATCCTGACCGCATTAAAGAGGTTACACTGGATAAACTGCTTGTGTGGGATGAGTCAAGTAAATTTAAGAGGGAGTTAGAAACCTTCCCGGTTCTTGTACCTGCTCTTCAGCGTATTGATCCTGGCATTATTCCTTGTAATAGAATACCTGTAAGGAATGATTGCCAGTACTAATATGGACGGGATCATGTGCAAAAGCCATGGTACTTGTGGATGTTACTGAAAATGTAGCACCAATATGTAATAATGATGTTAATATTTTACCACCAGCGCCGACGGAGGACACGGATGGGGAGGAAATATTGAGCTATAACCAATTACTCCACTATCACCACCTGGCCACCTGAGTAATACGATAAGGAGGGAAATGGACGATCAGCGTGCATTGAAGCTTGCACTAGACCTTTTGGATGAGGTAGATGCAAGACGTGCTTCTACGGTGATGGCACCCCCTCCTCAAACAATTGCCGTTCAGGGTAATGGAAATCAAATGAATGGCAATGGTATTCCTGAGACGTATTCAAACGCAATACAATTGTCTCTTTCTGAAGAATACGATCTCCGAAATAACGTTAACGCGCAACCAGGATCGTCGCGAGACAATTGAAGTGGAGGTAGTGGGATTCAACATCCCCCATTATCCCTTTAAATGTGGAAGAAGTTACACTGAACAAACTTTCAAAAATGAATGGTGTGGATGGAACCTATGCTGTGGCATGATTGGGTACCATCAGATGAAACTATGTCCGGTAGCGGAAATGAAACTACTGATAACTTTGAAATTTTGTTGAGTCGTCGACGTCCGTTGCCCAATTTTGGAATGGAAGGGTGAGAGATCGTCCTATTATACTGTGACGGAGTAGATGTTGATTCAGAGGCTTACGTGTCGGGACTCTTTTCCTTTCCTTTGAGGAATATTCTCCCAGGAATTCCTCAAGTAGCGTACGCGGCCCTCAACATTGAAAACAGTACAAGTACGTGGCTTAGCACCTGAGAGATGAACTGACACCCGATGTAATTTTACAAACATTATAAATTGTGTAGAATTGAAACGAAGCATTTTTTATGGCGAAATTCGTATAAAGTTACATTGGGTTGATCGTCGATTGGAGAGAGGACCACAGTCCCAGCGTATTAAAAAGTTCATGGACAATGGTCTCTTCCATCAGGTACATACCATTGAACTTTCAACGAAAAGTTACTGCCTCCCTCAAAGTTTGGTCTTGGCCAAAGCCAAGACAGATAAGAAACGATCGCTAGTGCGAAATTTACAGATTATTCAAAAATATCCATTTTCTTGGATTAACAAGGCTTAAAGGTTAAGTTGGGCAGCTGGAGTTGACGTTGAACGAGTTAATGGTTGTACCATAAGAAAAGTAAACAAGTTTCAGCAACATTTACTCCCGAACTAACAGATTGTAATCTATCAAAGAGACTAAAAGACAAGACACACCGAGCCTATATTTGCAGGTTCACATGCTCCAAAACGACTTTATATCCAGTATAAAGACGGGAAATACAGCACGATTTCCTTTATAACATCGTACTTGGTAAGTACGGACCTACTGTAAATATTGCTTAGAGGGATATGGCCAAGCAATGTACCATAAATGCCAATATAAATGTGCATGGTGTGAAGTATACGATGGGATTGAAGAACAACAACAACGAGTTTCATGTGCAGATTGCCATCAAATGTTCCCTTCAGTGACTTGTTTTGTGAACCATACAGTTCCATCAAAAAGTGGTCGAGAATTATGTAACGATGTGGTTCAATGTTCCACGTGCCGAGTTCTTACGGTTATGCGTCGACGAAAAGAAAATCATATTGGAGGGGAAAAGTTGTGTCATTTGTGTGACAAACATGTATTGCCTGAGTACAAGTGTTTTGTACAAAAACGTGAACCTGAACAGTATCACAAATACCTGATGACAATATTTGACTGCGAAATAAAGTTACTTGGTCCTAACACAAAGAGCAAGCGAGAACATGAAGTGAAGTTGGTATGTGCTGGTCACCGTTACCAGGATTGCTGGAACGAAAAAATGCAAGAGCCGCATGTATGACTTGTGGAGACAAAAACAATAGGGGTAGTCGCGATTTTGTGTTTCGTACAATGACCGAGTTTATAAAGCACGTACTTATAGATCGCCCTTCGTTTGTAAAGATTATTTATCACATAACTTTCGAAATTCGATATGATTTTGGCGGCAAAAACATGATTAAGGAGCAAGAATACGATAAAGACCTGCATCTGATCATGCAGGGACAAAAATTATCCAAATGGCCCTTGGAAAACGAATTGTCTTCCGGAATTCATGTTGGTCAAACTAAGTAATTTACCCAAAATTTTAGAGTTAGAAAATAAATTAGAGAAGGGTGAATTCCCGTATTTATTTAATATGGAAGACAATCAAGCTTTTGAGGGTACTATACCCGATCTTGAGTGGTTTGAACCGCAAAATCGCAGTGTTGAGGGTTCATAGGCATTATCCGAATGGCACAATGCGTGTAGTCAAGATCCAAATTACAAATTCAATATGCCAATGAAACTGGTTGACTAGTGTAGAAACGACGTTGATATTTTGGCGAGTGCTGTTGTGAAATTTAGTAATATCATTGAAGAACGTACAAAAGGGTTACAGTTCTTCTTAGTGTCATCGACAATCGCAAGTCCGGCTAGTTTTTCACACATTATATATTAAGGAAGACAATATAGCTGTCTTGCTCCCTCTTGGATTTCAACACCGATGCCACCAGAGCAAAAAAGCCTACAGTGGCTCGAATATATGTTCCACACGAGTGGTGTAAAAATCCGACATAGCGCTAATGGAGGAGACGTCCCTATTGGCCTGTAGAAGGCAGACGGCTATTTTAAAAAAACGAACAAAACAAGTAACAGTTTGGGAATTTGAAGGCTGTTACACGCATGGCAATAAGGAGTGTCATCCCAGACTTAGGCATAGCATAACTGATGGGGGAGACTGGCTCGAACAAAGATACCAAAGTACTGTAGAGAAAAGAAAATATATCAAACGGATAGGATATAAACTTATCTGTATTTGGGAATGTGAGTGGGACGCCAAAGTTAAGGCGGATTTGACCATCCAGGAATTTATTCGAACAAAATGTGCCACTCTGGCCTTAGTCCAAAGAACGGGTTTAAAGGCGGCAGAACGTAATGATTTCGTTCGTTGTATAAATGCAATAAAAATGAAAAAAAATCATACGTGGACCTTATGCCACTCTACCACTGGGAAATGGCGCGCAGCCCACTTCCGGTTGGTATGCTGATGGTACATAAAAACAGGTTTCCAAAACCGGAAAAGGACAACTGTCTTATTGACTGTACAATACTACCCCCTACTAATTGAAAACTGAAAATCATTCCATTCATGTGTAATTCGAAACTTATGTTTGGGTTATGTCGCACGTACATGGAAGAAAACAATAAAGCGGATTGTTGCCATACAAAGGAACAACGGCAAATTAGACGAACGTTTTGCTCGCCAGAAATACACAAAGCGCTAAAAGATGATATACAATCGAAAAAATCCATGAAATTTGGGAATTTGATATGTAAGAAGGCCTGTTTGAAAAGTACGTTGCAGCTTCCTAACGATGAAGCAGGAAGCTAGCGGATTTCCCGCAGAGTGCAAAACCAAACAATCCAACGAACAATACATACTGGAACACCAAGTGTACGAAACTATCCGTATGGTCTATCGAAACGTATCTTGGAATCCTGGGCTTCGGCACATATCTAAATTATTTTTAAATTCACTATATGGGAAATGGGGTCAACCTACCAATTTACCACAGTCCAGGGTTGTTACGGACAGTGAGACGTTTTTCAAACTCCTGCTGTCCCCTCAAAATGAAGTATCTACCGTTGTTCCCGTGGGAGATAAAAGAATCATTTTTACATATAAGGACAAAGAGAATGTTAATAAGCAGCTTCCATTCTCGAATGTTTGTCTCGCCGCCTTTATATCATCATGGGCACAGTAAAAGCTATATAAACTAACGGAAACTGTAGGTCATAACAGACTCCTATATGTAGATATGGATTACATTATGTTCATTCAAAATAAGAATGACAAACCTCTGACTGATACTCGCAGGTATCTCAGCGTACAAATGAGATACCTGAGGGGTGGAATATGGTATTATTCATTTGCCTGGGACCTAAAAGCTATGCGTACTGCTTACGAGAAATTAGTACCGGTTAAGTCAAAGATGTACTGAAAACTAGGGGGTTACTCTAAATTATAGAATGAAAGATGAAATTACGATAGACCATTTTTACGACTTACTTACGGAAAAGATGCAAAAGAAAGTTATATTCTCTCCCAGCAACATTCGACGCAAGCCGGGGTTTGTCATTGTATCAGGAACCGAGACAAAGACTCACGAGGTGACCAAAAGCAACGCATTATAATGGGCGTAAAAATAGCAGACAATAAGACATTACCATATGGGTAAAGACAAGACTAAATGACAGACCTGTGTAAATATATATAAATAAGACCGGTAGAAAGGCTTTTTGTGCTAATGATGGTATAAAAAGGAATACCCGATTGCTATCAGTCATTTCAAGTCAGGATATTGGCGTTTACACACCCTTGCACCATTATGATTGCTGGCCGCTCATGAGCTGGAAAGAGTTATTTTGTAAATAAACTCTTGCAGTATAAAGATTAAATGTTTAGTATTAAATTGAACGAAATCGTTTGGTGCTATTGAGAGGCAGTGCCAAACCTTAATGTTGTAAATATTACAGAAAAAACTACTCTACTACAAAAGGTTACATAGGATACCAAAAATATTTACAGTGTTGTTTTCTTTTCAGGATCTTATTGACATCATTCAGTACAAGTTGATCATTCCCTTGTATTTTTATTCTTGAAAATGTTTTAGAATATCAATATTACGTACTTTATAATAAATATACACTAGGCAATATAAGCGACACAAAACGGAATATTCAGCCTGATATTGAACATTATTCCCATGATATATACTGGAATTGCGGCCAGGAAACTGTACAATGGGTTTTGACGGCTTTTGTACAAGACTGTCAAAATAGAAGGCATGTTTATTTTTATTAATTAAAATACACTTCCAGTGT
Organism: Lepisma saccharinum; assembly: GCA_022664845.1. Classification (NCBI taxonomy): domain Eukaryota; kingdom Metazoa; phylum Arthropoda; class Insecta; order Zygentoma; family Lepismatidae; genus Lepisma; species Lepisma saccharinum. The sequence continues at coordinate 16,023 of JAGDQP010006094.1, forward strand.
GTGCCTTGCTCATAAAACTGACTGAAATTAACAATTACAGTTGTTCCTGCCTTCACTACTGCAGGTAGGTCACTGAAAGAATAAATTGTAGTTAATATGCTCGCACTCAAACAGTCATGTAACACTGTATTTAATATTTGATCAGTCCACCTAGTCACACTGAATGGTACTCTTCTCCTTCATGTTCATGAAGTACACTGGGACTTCGGGTAATGGGTGTGGGGTTATATACACTTTTGGGTTGAGGGGTTACGTATTGTGATAATTCATGGTATGTTAAGTATTTGCTGTAACACAATGCTTCATATAATGCACACCGAAATGTATGAAACTGATGATGCCGATGTGCACAATGACTTTCAGGAAACAGTAATTGAGATGATTTTGGACAATGTAAATCTTCGAGATTCATAACACTTCGTCCCAGAGGGCGTTGCAGGAATTGTTGTCGCTGGTGTCCATGGGTGTAGAGTAAAGAGTATGCTTTGTCCATTTAATAAGTATGCGCTGAAGATCCTTGTATGCCACATCACCATCGGACCAGTCTACTCCAAAAATGTGGATAGCGAGATATTCGTTATCAAACTGCAGCGTTAATTGTAATTGGGAAATATCAAAAGGTGCCTTGAACTTTGTACTGTATTGACATCGGGATTCACAATGGCCAATTCCTTGACAGTAAACTCATCGTCACCCGTTTGCTCAAACGCCGAAAAGTGGATGAATACCCTCATGCTGCCTTCGTTGTAATGATGTAAACAAGAAGTTACCCCCGCCTTTTATACACTTACAGAGACAGAGTGCCAACTAACCACTTAAAATTATTTAGATCCTATTGTCCGCATAGATATTACAGTCTTTGTTGATTTGGATCAGGGAATCAAATTGTACATAGACCACGCAAGTAATGGATTGTGGAAGACGCTCACTGAACCTATTTTAATATTCACAGGCGAATCCTTGACGACATCCCAAGTAGAGTCGTCCAATGTATTGGTAGGTGACAAAATAAATACATATAGCGTATAGCCATTTGGATAATCTTCCGATGTAATGGTGTGACTGACATTTTCATGAAATATACCAGTACCAGAAAGCAAAGTATTTTAACTTGGAATATACAAATTATTAGCAAAATTAGGTATACGGGGTCTGGGAGGTTGAAATTTAGATCCAACCTGGACTTGCAGCTTGTTAAGATTAAAGTATTGGAAATGGAAGGGATTAAGATCGTACCGACCATTGAATGCAGTATTTGAAACAAACACGATAACAAGACCTTTAGGTACTTTACCTAAAAATTAATTATCCAGGTTGAACGTAGAGACATTTTCAGGTATGGTATGTACATGAGTTTCTACACGCGTCATTGGAAGTTTCTGAGTATCTTAAAGCGTAAAGCGATTTAGCTGAAGCGCAACATCAGCAGAGATTACTATAAGACGAGAATACAGTATGACTTCCTCTAGGTGAACCTTATAATTAGAATCTTGTGCTGCCATAATACAGAATTCGTCTTTACTACGACTCAATTTGACTCGAGCACTGACTTTATTGGGAAGAATATGATCAATTCTTGTAATATCCGTGAAGAGACGCCGTAACATTTCAATAGAGTCACTACCAGAAACCATTGAACTACGTTTTTGAAATCCAACATTTGCATTACGTAACGTATCAAATTGTCCTCCGGTATCCTTATACCACAACACCGTTTTCAAATGCATATTGGTAGCATCCTCGGAATAGTTGAGATCTGATTGAAAATAGGAGCGATAGGGATATGTGCAATTAGATGAAGAAACGACTTTATCATTCAAATAAACATCGACTTGTCTAAACATGGAATGGAGAAAATTATTATATATATATTACAATATTCCAATAGGAGGAGAGCTTGTCCAACAATATCGGCCCCAACAGGAGGAGGAGGTTGCTGCAACGTGTAAACTGGAACCATCACCTCGCCGTAACTTTACATTTTACATAGAGGTACAAAAAGCGGGATGAACATATTCTGAAGTATCTCTAGGAATAACGAATTCAATGGGGCCTTCGGATGTGAGTGTGGAAATAGGTCGATAGTCGACCATAGGTGAAGATTCAATGGCAGTTCGTGTCATGGGAACAGATACAAATCCAATTCATTGATACAGGACTCCTTACTACCGGGGTAAGGAATGACATGGTTGTTAACTAAAAATATCTCTTGTCTAGTACTTGAACGATTACGACACTTAACAGATAGTCCCACACGTCCAGGAGATTTCCGTTTTTGTGTTCGTTGTCTACCACTAACGGTAAACAACTGATTTAGTTTCGCTTCCACTTTGATTTTTAAAGCCGATCCTGCTTCCCATACACGTGCCTTTACAGATTCTTTTACAGGTCGATTTTCCAACATATCCCCAGCAACTTGGATTCCTGTCTGTAGAGCTTGTCGAACAACGGCTTTTTCACCTTGTTTAATGAATGGCATTGCAAATCGAAAGAGACCACGGAATAAACTTCCAAAATTCATGGCTACGCTGATAGACGGGTCCAGCGAAATATGGGACTCTGCGTCCACAATGTACTACTGTCATTGTGAGAGACATGTAAAGTGAAGTGTCACCGTCAATGTCCCGGATGCTAATAACAAATTACGTCCTGCGTGGTCCTTTAGTAGGATTTTAATGGTATCGAAACTTAATTTGGCTAGTGGAAAGTAATGAACGTTTTGAAATGTAATGGTTGCACTTTACCGAGATTTCTATCACTCATGGCCACAATTCGTAGCAATGGTGCTTTTGTATCACCTACATACTGGGGTTGTACGAGATCCGTATACACAAAGACTTGTTGAGGATATCCGATACTGAGGTAAGGTTGTTCTTGTACAGTGCCGAGATTTAAAATGTTAGTATTGGGTTCGAATTCTAATTTCGATTCCAAGAAAGGCGATAGACGTATGACTTTAATATTAGCCGTGATTTTGACATGCACTTTATTGGAATACGTAAATTGTATTGCCGAAGTAATTAGGTTTTCCAATAATTGCTGGATGGTTGCATAATATCCCGATCTTTTACTTTTTTTCCATCCCCTAAATCAAACCAAAAGATGTTTTCGCCATCAAGATCATTTTCACATGAAAGTGGAATATGAATTTCACTAAGTCCCACCATCCACGATGCATCATTTAATTGAATGCGATGGCTTATTATAATACGAAAATGTGTATGTGTATTATTCGTATACGTACGTGTACTGGCATTTGAACTTAGCGTAATATAAAAACTATCATCAGTACTTTCTGAAATCATGCTTTACGTTTAAAGTGTAGTGTAATGTTTGACGTTCCAAATTGAAATGGCAATTTACGACCGCGTTTGTCTTTTAAGTCTACATGTAATGTATCGAAATATAGCTTTACCATTTTCATATAGTGCGGACGATCAAACATATACGATTCCGTTTGTCCATACTGGTACTCTCGCACACTAATTTTACGAAGAAACGTACCAATATTAGGATGTTTTTTGACCGCATCAAGACAAACATTAATTTCCGAAGGGATATGATAATCCAAATTACATGGAAAAGGTGCAGGAATGTTGCTAATCATGGGCCGTCGTTTACGACTGTGTGGAAAATAGTGAATGCTATGATTTTGTGTTTGGATCGTTACTAAACCCAAAGATTTTTTGTAACCCAGGTGTAGTTCCAATCACGAATAGACGTCTTCGATAACGTCGATGTTTAATAAATACGTGATCACTTGCACTATCATAATGCAACATGGCTGGATCATCGGTGGCTGTTGCATCATCTTCGACCGCGAGGGATGATGGGATCATCTTCAGTTCAGCTTCTATTTTTTTTATTAATTTCAGTTACTTTAAGTAACTTAGTAAGAAAAGTCGTAAGCGTTCTTTTTCATCGGACTTTTCTTTTGGTTCATTTAAAGCTTGTGCTTCTTGTTCTGATTTAAGCATGCCTGGCATAATTTGTACTAAGTTTGGTACAGAATCATAGTACTCCGGTGGGAGTTTAATATTATATTGCATTCGTTTGAATAAAAATTTCCTGTTCCAGTTGCAAATTATAAAAACTCCAAGGAATGGTTATCCTTGTTAAACCTACCACCCAGGCTCCCGTCAAAATAAAGTGGTTGTACAAGTATGGTGGTATACGAAGCAGTTGTATTATCGGGAAATACATTCTTTGTCCCTACAATAACACGTTGCAATTCGTGATTGTAAAAGCTTCCCTTGATAGGACCACCATTCCAGTCTTTGATTTTATAGGTGATTGGTGTACTTTTTACAAAACGGTCAACAATAAAAATTTCACGCGACCATTTTGGTAAGTACCCCTTTTCCAATTTATGTTGATATTTGCTTACACGAACATAATCATCCGACTGCAACTTACATTTCGGTTTGGTTTTGTATTTGTTTCCGTATAAGATTTGCCATACACGATTTACGTTGGTATCGTTTACAGCAACAGGTTCCATTTTGATTGTGGAATGTGTTCTGTGATTATAACAATGTACGAGATCGGACAATACGTCAATGTACCGGTACGTATTTTCAGTCGTAAAGTACTTGTATATTTTTCTTTTATTGTACGGATAAATCATTCGACAAGTGCAGCTTTCATTCCGGAATGTACACTAAAATGATTGACACCATACTTTTCAAATACGCATTTCACGTATTGGTTATAAAATTCCGTCCCTAAATTCCTTTGGCAGTGTGTTGGTGGTAATGTCAATGATTTTAAAATCTGTGAATAGCTTCAGCTATAATGGGTCCCGTTTTGTTTTTGACATGAATACAAGTTGCATACCGTGAAAACACATCGATTGAACAAAAATCTATCTATACAATCATTATATTTTGACACATTTTGCGTATCTGCTAAATCCATTTGAAGTAATTCATACGGACCACTCACATAATATTGTTTGCGCGGAAACTTTTTACGTGCAGGTGCATGTAATGTATATGCATCCTGTGAAGCTACCCATTTTTAATCGTTCGTTTTTTGTTTGAATTTAGCAATACTATCTAGAGATACTGGGTCCGTATAGGTATAATAGAATTTGAATAATGACATACTCACAACTTATATAATTTAAAATTTCTTAAAATGTTGCTTGTACGTTTTTTACCTTTGAACGAGGTTTCTTTGCTTTATAGGTTACCCGTTGTTGATGTTGAGCACCAGCACCAAACTGGAATTTAATGAGTTCTTTCGGAATATTAATTTGTTGAAGTAATTGTTTAAATACCTGAATCCCGATTGAATTCCGTGGTGTTCGGTGTCTTACCACATCATTGACATGATCAATAATATTGAATCCTGGATCGAGGGTGTTATCAATTGTTACTATACTGGTTGGATCCCAACTGATACGATCGAATGCTTGAAGTACATTTATTAAGACTCCTGTTTTTCGACTTTTCGGAACAGAATCAACAATGAATTCAAATAATAGATTTGTAGTAGTACTCTTGGTTGCTGCGTCCGATTCCACCAGTGTTAGTGGAATGTTGATTTACTTTGGTGATATGACCCAAGTACCTATGCAATGCCTGTTGATACGATTTCGATTTGGCCTGTGGTGAAAGATCCTTACGTGTTAATACATTTTCCATTTGATGATCTAATCGTGTTTGGTGTGATTCTGTGGATTTTACGGATGAGGCCAATTGCGTCGATGCATGTTCCGGTACCAAAATCATTATTTGGAATTGTGAAGTAGTCATGTTATCGATTCAAGAGATTTCCCCCAACTTCACTTAATATGGTTGCTAATAGTAATGGTAATGGTGGTAAATTGCACCACCCTTTTGCAATAATAATCGTCGTCTACGTTTTATACTGGATCGTGCAAGAGACAATGCACACAACGTTTTCTTATGTCAATGTAATCTTTGTTTCTGACGGCGACTCAGCCGGATGTTGCCATGTATTGTGTTTCTAGCTATTTGTGCTATGTCACGAATAACTACACCAGATTATTTTTGAATAAATAGTTTGCGTTTTTTTATCCTTACACTTGCAAAAGGCAGGGAGCTCAGTTTGGTAATGTTTCAAGCTCGACATCAACTGAGCATAATGGGTGTGTGCATGTCTTTCACATGTGCGTATACATGCAAGGTTTCATCAGGAAAAATATTTGTACGTAGTTGTAAAGCGTCTGGAGTCTGTTGTGTTAAATCAAATAATAAGTAGCCATCTGGTTTGACTGTAGCCTGCTCAAATACATCTACTACACCCTTGCCATGCCGGGCATTATTTGTATTGCAAGTTTATTTCTTGGATTTTTAAAGACCACGAGATAATGTGAATTTAAGGAAATATCACGTGCATACTTACCTTTAGGAAATAGGTTTTCCACAATAAATAACACAATTAAGCTCTTATGATGGACGTACTTGATAAATGTTATAATTAGTTTCACTCATTAAAACATCAAGTATAATTAATGAATTCCGTTCAATTTTAAAAGTTTCCGTTCCCGGAATGCCGGGAATTTCCGTCGGGAATTCGATTACCTCCTAGTTGTTTTAGTCCATCCAATCCAATCTCTCGCAATGATGTCGCTATAGTTCATGCTTAACGAAAAGTAACACGAATGAAACACGGAAAATGAAACTGGGTCATTTGTCAACCCAGAAAACTTTCATCACATTACATCACGAGCAGTATTCGGTGCCGCTCAAAGTATTGAAACGTCGCTTATCGAGACGTTTGCAGCGAAGATACAAAATAAAAAACACTAACTTTTCAAACCGGGACATAATCGCATGATTGCCACCACAATTTCCCTTGTATCACGAAGCCTAGTCAGAACAATGCAAATACTTCCCCCTACCAGTCGTAGTTTCTGTAGTGACGCCAAACATGAGCATGTTCGGGATTCGAACCACTTGACATTCGGAAATCACTTGACATATCCCTAAGAAATAACTCTAATGATGCATCGTTGTTTGGTTCTCTAGAGCTGAAAAAATACTCTACGTTCCTATCCTGTGCGACTTGGAAACACCACAATTGGAGTTACCTGGGATAGTATTATCAAGTTTCAAGGAAATGAAACAGTTAACTTGGAACACAGCAAATAACTTTATATGATAATTGATAAAAATAATTGGACAAAAGAAACTATACAGTAAAATGATTGGTGGATGAGGTACCTCGGCGGACTAGCCAGAAAGTGAATTAAAGTGACACCTGTTGCCAGGGCCGTACTGCAACCCAGGGGCCCACTCATATGTATGTATTGTCCCCTCCACCGACAATTAAAGGGAGTCCGGGAGTGTCACTCGGACCAAGTATGCTGAAAAGTCTTAAAGTGCACATTTAAAACTTTTTAGGCAGTAATTTCTCCCCTGACACTGACTGATCTGACGTAATGGTACTTAGTCGTTATTATTTTAGTATCACAAAAAAAATCAATGAAGTTACTAAAGACAATAGGATACGAATTATTCTGACCCTATGGATAGCTGTGCAGAATCAGTATAAGCAATTATCAACGCTTGATAGCAAAATACCGTAATCGTATATGCGATAAACAGTAATACTGACTCGGAATTAACTCGAGCAAAACAGTATCTTGAAGTAAGCACAAATTCTACAGTGATTATCGAGAAAAGAGTTCCTTAAACCATATTCAAATAAACACTCTAACTTGGTCAATTAGCTCAATAATAAAACTAATTAACTAAACGACGTAATATGGTTAATAATTATATTAGCACATTTAATGTCTGATAATATGAATGACAGGAAAGCATATTCATTACAATATCTCCTAACAACTTCCTGAAAAAAAATACAAATACCCTTGTTTATTCTTGTAAGTACACAAAAGTAGAACGATAATCCCACACTCAGAGGCGGTGTTTGGGGGTTGCAACTGGGGCAACTGCTCCAGGCCCCGCGCTTAGGGAGGCCCGGCGTTCCGAGTTGATATTTTTCTTACTCAATGATATAAAAGTAGATTTGTAAAAAAAGTTTACAAATAAACTAGTTTGTGTAGTTTCCATGTGAAATGTAATGTGAAATGGAAATGAATAAAGAAGAACTTGTAATTAGCAATGCAGTTTTTAAAATATATTGTACTTTCTTTAAATAAATTATGGCGGATTTTTTTTCATCAGAAACCGTTGTTCATTAAAAAAGATAATATTTAGTAATAAATTAGGGTTAGGAATGAAAGGAAGAAGTGAGAGGAAGCATTTAGGGGGAAGTTGGTTTCTACTTTATCGACTTTAGATGTAACATTTCGGAGCTCAGCGATTTTTACTTGTACTTTGGCCCCGCGGGGTCGTTATTGCCCTAGGCCCCGCGCTCACCTAACGCCGCCTCTGCCCACACTACCGATGCGTGATGAGATATTAAATTTACAAAAATATTCAGGTGAAATCAATGAAATGCTACCCTAACTCGTTGTTAATAGATAAAAGAATGCTTTTCTCCAAAATAAAAATTATTACAATATATGCAGCATAACGGAGACAAAAACGAATAATCGGATAGCCGAATCATTTTGTCAAGATAGTGTAAATCTTTTAACTCCACAGCTCAAAATATTATTAATCTCTTAAGAAATATACAAAGCTCTGATGTACCTTCGTTCGAGATCGATATATAGCAATCAAAACCTTAACTTTGTTCAAATATACCGATTTCCATTCAAAAACATACGTTTGCTCAAGGAGCCGTACTCAGTAGATCCTGAAAGTATCAATATTTCATATAACTTAAAACTCTAAATAAAAATTGCAGCTCCTAGCATTTCTATGCAAGATAAAATACTAGATGATGTGCACACCCAAATGTAACAATGCTAAGATCTTTTTTTTTTTTTTTTTTTTTACAAAACCGTGTTCAGGCAGACATAGCATTACAAAGCCGGCGTATTGTGTTTATGAGCTCATTTGTCTTTCGTTTCAACTTGACCCTACTGTCAGTCAATTGAGGTAAGTAAATAAATGCCTTTTCGCGTAACCTGCATTACGATGAATACGAAAGAGAATTTTATTCCACAACAACGTCCACTTGTAATACTACGCATTAATGGCGTGTTCCGCTTCAGTACGATAATGAATTTCACAATGTTCACGTTGGACAATATGAAGATTTTACTGGTGTGTACCGCAGCTTCAAGGCGACAAAAACAATAATAATAATACAACACGTAAAAAATAACTTACTTGGTACTGCTTCCTGATAACGTATTAAAGTCCGTACTCTCCGCATTAACGTCAACTTCCATAGTCAGTCATGTCGTCGGTTCAAGCTTCAGAATGCACGTCTCTGAAACTACTTGCAGATGGTATTTCACTAAAACTCACTCTAGTCAAATATTTTTCACAGTTCTTAGAATCACCTTGTCTAAAAAACTTTGGTCTCAGCTGTCACTCACAAATAATGATTAAAATTGTTCGTCGCTCATAACAATGAAAGCGCTAAGCGTCTGTGTCGTCGTGTCGACATGAATTAATTAGAGTAACGTATTTACTAGAGCGGAATCTGTGATTCGAATGAATCCAAGTGACAGTTCCGAATGACACTTTATACTGTACAACGTATATAAAAGCAGTATAATTTATATATTCTGGAAACTTTTAAATGTCACAGAATCATTGAACAACTGAGAATCGTTCCTTACCTTGTTGCAGTGTTTTAACTCATGATCTTAGAATCTTTCTGTTACGCGTAGGAGAGGTCCATTTAACACAGGTATAAAAAAGGACATACAAAATTCTGATAATGGTAGTACGCACAACTAAAAGCAAATGTATAGTATATTGTACTTATTTCGCACAAGCCAAGACCATGGACCCACAAAGGACTTATTTCACACTGAACCACACAGACCTTAGGAAAACACATACGTAGGTAGATCATTTTAAGTAATGTATGAATGAATAAATTTTATTTATTTCCTTTAAGCATTTTTGGCACAGGACGGGATATGGGAGAGGAAAGGATTTGGGAAGGAATCGACCCTGGCCTTATTGTAGGTACCATCCCAGCATTTGCCTGGTGTGACTGAGAAAAACCTCAGTCAGGATGGGCGGCACTGCGGTTTGAACCCCGGACCTTCCTATGGCGAAGCCAACGTTCTACCACAGAGCCATCCATGCCCGCTCGGTCTTAAAGTAAGGTCTTACCTCATGGTAAGACTACAATATCATGGCACTATAATCTTTAAAGAATTAATAGTATTTCATTGGCTTTGCTACATCAGTCAGTGTATGAGAAACAGAAAACAAGGCGGAACGGAAAGAAAGCTGACTTAAATTAGCATCTGCATAAGACCCCTTATGATGCCCTTAACACGCGTTTCAAAATAGATCGTTAAAAAAGCTACTTACCTACAACATAGTGATTGCTACTATGATTTTCTTCTAAAGATATAAATATTTTCCTCTTTTTTAAAAAAAGAAAAATCGAGTTGAGTTTTCAATTTTTGCCCCAGGACTCCGTGACCAAGGGGACCCCAATTTTTTTAAAAATTACTGAAAACATTTTCACCATAAAAGTTTAAAAAACATAACAGGAGTCACTCCTATATAATTCATGGACCTTTTTGAACATGTTGAGAGAGGGCCCATCATAAAAGTTTTTGATGGGGCCCCCTTTGCATTTTCCCGCTCCAGGGCTCCCAATGGTCTTAATCCGGCTCTGTATATATATTTTCTATACGGAAAACAACGGTGCTGTAAATTATTACTTAGTATCAAGTTATGGCATCATTTCAGATTTCAATTTACCTAAATACTTCAAGCGGTTCCGTGCTCTAATTTTGATGACGTTTGAGATTTTTGTAGCTAATTTACAACACAAAAAATAGCCATGAGTGGCTTATCAAGAAATAAGGGAAAATATTAGCAAAATTATAAAGCAGAGTGGGAAATCAGCAACCTTTCAAGGGTTGAATTACGAAAAATGTGAAAGGCTGTTTTCGCAACATCATGGTCTGGGATTAGCTGACTGTATTGCCGTTACTCGAAGTGTTATCGTCCTCCGTTCCGTTACCTCCGTATGCGAAGAGTGCGTGACGTGTGCCTTTTTGTACATATACCGCTACTTACGACACGAGGCGGAGGGCCCACTAAAAAATTCACCGTCCAGGGCCCACCGGGAAATTTCCCGGTTTCCCGCCTGGCCAGTACGACCCTGCCTGTTGCTTTGATCCGTCTGACTTCATATCAAAAAGGTTATAGTTACATGTGAGCATTATGAAATATGAATTGAACAGTTTGCACACAATAGAATCTACAATACTCCTCTAGCCATCCCAAGCATCTTAAAGAAGCTGCTGCACAGTAAAAAATAGCTGTGTTAATTCAACTCAATGCGGTGTCCCAGCGTGACTACCACTTTTGTATGTTAAATCAACACAAGACATGATGTTGATTTCGGTACTTGGAGGAAAAAAATGTTACGGCTGCAGCTAGATTTGAGCACGGGTTGCTTAGTTAGAAGTCGAGCGTCTTACCTACTTCGCTAAATCGTCAAACAGAAAAAGCACTAGATTGAAACAATATAGAGGGTAAAAAAACTGTTGTTGAACCCCAAACACAAACAAATTTGCTCTCACGACTTATGCCATGATTTAATCACTTTACCATTGGTCAATTATTGTTCACAATCCCCATTTATTGAGAATATGTTTCATCTCTATGAAAGCAAGCGCAGCATTTGACATGTTACGATAAGAAAACAGTAATGCTGCTCAAATGTTTTGCTGTCTCTATCTTGCTTGATTTCATGGAAATAGAATATTCTCAATGAATGGGAATTCTGGTTCTCAATTGACAAATAGGAAGTGATTAAACCATGGGATAAGTCGTGCAAGTAACTTAGTTTGTTATGGGGGTTCAGCAACATATATTTGATCCCATACACTATTTGAATCTATAGTATAGTCGTTTAATTCAAATGTTGTTCACTAAATATCGTTTGCATCTAGTGCCTTTCCTGTCTGACGATTTAGCCAAGTAGATAAGACGCTCGACTTCTAACTTAGCAAAACTTATTCAAATCTCACTTCAGCCGTAACTTTCTTTTCCATAGTCCTGATATCAACACCGTGTGTTGTGTTGATTTAACACACCAAAGTGGTAGTCATGCTGGGACACCGAATTGTGTTGAATTAACACAGCTATTGTTTGCAGTGTGTGATTGATGTCTTTGCAAACACATTAACAATAATACTGCTTCTTTATCTCTATGGACAGATTAGACTGAAGTCAACAAGTAATTAAAATTTATACGCACTAAAACACCAGTGACGGATGAACGAGAACAAAAAATACATCTTACACTTTTCCTTTTCGTAGTAACCACACAAAAAATACATTAATACTGTGTCGTCTGGTGGACTAAATATTATTCGAAACGCTTTTATGCGAAAGGAAAAAAATGTGACCTATGGAGGACTAAAGGCTTGTCACCATATCCGGTTGGTTGCCATAGCAGCGGCGGGGGTCAAGTCTAAACAACAGTGAATAGTCAAGTATGTTTGATGGTAGGAACGTAGACAGTAAGTTGTGGAAGTAATGGCTGTTATTTCTTTTTCGAATAGTTGATTTTTTCGGTGACGAACGGAAAGTAATTGAAAGGGGAGAAAATAATGTGGAGTCCAATCATGTAGTTCTCCTCACATATGACGGAGATTTGATGTTCATTCGAGGGAAAGTGCAAGCGGGTATGAAGAATAAGATGTATGAAGTTGAGTTGAGTAGCTGATTTTTATTCCGATAAATTATGTTTGTAAACACGTAATTTAAAGCAGTGCATGTTCGAAGCAAAATTGTAGTGTAATATAAGTAGTGCATGGATTATTTTCGCTTCTGAAACGAATTAAAGTAGGTAATGTATTAAATGTCTATGCCGTATTTCACGAATGGAATCTCTAATGGTTTTACATAACCCTACTCACGTGTCCTAAAGTTCGCTCGTAACCAGGCGGACGATCAACTTCGGAATAAATGCTCGAATGAGCAACTTCAGTTTAAGCTTCTTATAATTTCTCCTTTTCATTTAATCGCGAGCTCTGCAAACTTTGATGAACTATATTCGTAATTATATCAACGCGTTGAAAATTGCGTTCAATAATACTGCATAAAATTGATTTACTTACCTAATTGCCTTCTTCAATTTCTTTTTCTGGTTTACATCCTTTGGAAACATGAAAAAGCGACACGTCTCTCTCTCATTGTAATGTTTGCAATCTGGTACGAAGCACATACCCATGATGAATTATCGAAGAAACTACATAAACCAATCACTGTTCACTGTTGTTTAGACTTAAACATGGCGGGTCACCATGGCAACCAACCGGATCTGACGGAAGACTTTTGTGGTCTATTGGATGGATATAGAACTACGTTAAACAATACTTGGTTAGATCAGATTTTTAGACATTTCATGGACACCGAAATACCTCTGTTTTATCATAATTTTATCTCGCTCTTTTTGCAGTCATAAAAATGCACCGTTTTCACTCATTCAGTGTACATACTGCGGTTCCCTTTTTATTTTTATTTATTTATTTTTTGTTGAAAGTCACCAAATTAAGCCTACGATTTCCATGTGGATAGAAGATTGGAGAAATTTCTAATGAATTGAAACTGTGGTTGTTTAAAAAATCGTACTGGGATGTGACAGTTGTGGGCTAGACATATGAAGAGATAGCAGAATGGAGTGAGTGACATCCGAAGCACAAACTTCTTCAGGTTACGTTTTGTGACACCACAAACAATCGAATCACGGCGGCAATGATAATTGTTCTCAGCTGATACTCTGAGATAAACACAATATATATATATATATATATATATATATATATATATATATATATATATCATCATCATATTCAGCCGTTTTCTATCCACTGCTGGATGAAGGCCTCCCCCTTTTCTTTCCACATATCTCGGTCTGCTGATATCCTCATCCATGTAGCTCCTGAAAAACGCTTGATTTCATCTACCCATCTTACATTTGGACGTCGTCTCGGTCGTTTCGTTTCTCTAGGAATCCACTGTAGTACATTTGTCGTCCACCTTCCATCTGTTCGTCTAGCTATGTGACCGGCCCATCTCCACTTCATCTTCTTCGCAGTCTTGATTACATCCTCTACCTTTGTTTGTGCGCGAATCCATTCATTTCTCTTCCTGTCCCTCCTGGTTATTCCTAGCATGCACCTCTCCATTGCTCTTTGTGTGACTCTCAATCTTTGAGTCGTTTGCGCATTCAATGTCCAAGTTTCGCAGCCGTACATCATTACAGGTAAGACACATTGATTATAAACTTTACGCTTCAGACACATTGGAAGTTTGCTTTTGAAAATAAAGTGTAGTCTTCCAAAAGAACTCCACGCCATTTTACATCTTCTATTTATTTCATCAGTCAACTTTGCATTCGATGTTTTAAGCTGGCCTAGGTAAACATACTCATCAACTATGCCTATTGTCTCTCCGTTAATCTTCACTTCCTTCTTTGCAGCATGTTGGTTGTACATTAC
>JAGDQP010006094.1:35564-70986 GCA_022664845.1 Lepisma saccharinum
TGCAGGACTGACCGCTGCCGTTGCCAGCTGCATTCCGTCCTCCGGGTAATGAGGGCCTCCGAGGCTGTTTCCTTGCTTGTACCATCATATGTAAAGAAAGGAGGGGTGCTGACATTTGACTCACCACGCTGTCAGCTAATGCGGGTTGGTGAGCAGCCCATCCATGTTCGTTCGCCAAGCAGTTGCTTGGGTACTAACAGGCCCCACGACTTGAACGTATGGATTGGACATTAGGCTTCTACCCCGGTCGGTTCCATTAAGTCTCAGCAAGAGTAATTAAAGGGTCACCTCCCAGTTAGTGGCAGAAGCCTTTTGGGGCGACAGTACCGGTTTCCCGGTCCTGTCCCGGTTTATCAACACTTTGGAAACATTTATGTATCAACACACCTCTAGGGAAACATATATCCTTAGGACTAGATTCAATTCTACACATACCTATACTACTAACAACAGTTTCAAAATACTACATATTATCGCAAATACTGGCCAATATTCGCTACATTACGTAAAAGGACGGAAAACAATCGACAGCATCGCGTAAATAGAAAGACAAAAATATAAATCAATCGCGATGATTAGCTGATAATGAGATATTTCCTTGATATTTGCCCTACATTGGGCAGATACAGATTTATTTTCCGTTTTCTTTCTTAAAACAACATGTTGTTACGGGTTAGCCATGCTTGCTAAACAGTTTCAGAACATTTCAAAACATAAAAGAAAACTCAATCCAAGCTTCCGTTTCCGTCGGAACATGGTTTGACAACTGATAAGTTAATAGTCTGGACCACGCCTCTAAAATTAGCAGAAACGCTGCAGCTGAATTTTACGTTAGGAATAAACAACCACAAATACGAACAGTAAAATTTTTACATTACTACGCTTGAGTAACACTCTTTGAAACAATACTAATCAATTTCAAGTTACTGATTAGATTAACTACGCAGGAACCAATAATCACAATATGTAGATAGACAAACATATTTCTCTTGTGTCAATTCTGATTTCAGTCTGCCAAATTTCGATGACGTAGGCAAATATAAGTTTCTCTCTATTCTGTTTAAGTTATGCAAGTGGCACACAGATAATTTCGGTTTATCTTGTTGACAATCTTACTATTGTTCACAATATATTATTGCCGAAGCTCAGTGAAAGGTTTCTGTGAAACATTAGAAACACAGGAACGTGTACACAGAGTGGACTGTAGGTCCATTTCCTCTAACTTGCCAACCTCAACATACATTTGAATGGGGATGGAAGCGTCATGTTCTCACTTTTGGTATCATGACGGAGAGATATCACAATATTGCCGCAAAAATTGCAAAAGTTGCGGGTACAGCAACGGAGTTTAAATAGAGAGGAAAGTTATGCCTACGGTAATTGTCCATGGTTTTCGCTTTGGAGAGAATTCACTCCCCACAGATTTATAGTTCTAACTTCTCAGAGAAGCGATTTCTTTAGTCGGTGTCTGGCCCAAATACAAAAAATGCCAAAATAGAACCTTGTAAATAGACCTCCAGGGGCTGGTTACCTGCATGTGGTAACGGTAGTGAGGGTTCAAGTCCCACTCAGTTCTTGAGGCACAATAAGCTACAACAGCCACTGCATCATGGCGAAAGCATCATAGCAAGATACGCGATAGATTTAGTCCATAATTATGTCTTTTCTGAATCCACAAAGCTGGGCGTGTTCCAAAACTGAATTGGATCTCGCCAGTTTACCCCTGACAGAAAGTACTACTGAAAATTCTGCATATGTCATACAGACTTGTTTCCACTTTAACTGATGATGGACCCATTGAATTGCTATCCTTAGAGACAATGCTCATACATATCTTTATGTCAAATGTAAAATTACTAAGGCCGACGGAACAAATCTCTCTGCTCAAATTGACAAAGTTGCGCTAGTCAACAACTTGATGAATTCTATATTCTATCAACTGAATGTCATGTTAAATGATAAGTTGATTTGTTCTGCTTCCGGTTCCTGTGCCTATAGAGCATTCCTTGAAATTCCTCTCAACTATACTCAAGAAGCAAAATCTTTCAATTTAACAAAACATTTCATATTTTACAGACTTTAAGTTCATGTCACGACAAAATGCTTTTATTTCATATTGTACTCTGTGGACAGGAATGCCATATTTTGCATTTCGGATAGGTGGCATCTGTGCAAACAAAAGAATCTTCTTTGCCATTTTCTCCGTTTCTTGTTCATTTGCAGACAATCCGCACTGTTCAGCTGCAACCATACACTTTTGCAAATATTCTTTATAATAGTCATTTATGCCACTTGTCATACAAATCGAGAGACACTTAACACATTCACGCACATCTAATAAGGAACGCCATGTTGTAATAGTCAAACTGACTTCAAAGTTGTCGATTTCATTTACTAAACTGAAATATATATAGTTTTCTTCCCATATAATTGGCCATACTAAATTACATTTCTTTCACCCAGTCTCGCCCGTGTAAGATCTTCATCTTCGTTGTTAAAATAACTTGAAATGCGATCTCCCCCATCAAGTAATTCTTCCCATTCTTCACAATTTAAATATAGAACTTGACCACTATTTCTCACGATCCGAACTCGAGAAATAAAATTGTTTTCAGGTCCTAATCCAACACTAACACATTTGTATCCCGAATTGAGCAACATATACCTTATTTCTAAAAAATCTGTCACTCGTCTCATCACGTTTATATTTCTTTCTTCCTGCCCCTGGTCCTGCTGTTAGTACTCTTGCTGTTCCCCTTTTCCTTCTTCTTCTACTTCTATCCGCCGTTTCTTTACGGGGAAATTTTCAATCTCCTGTTGTTCTTTTCATTTTCTTTCAATTGCTTCCTTAAATACTTCTTATTTCCATTCTTCGAACTCATTTTCTTCTTCTGGTTATTCTCCCGTACAAAGACACGTACAACAAACTTTTTACGGTAAATAAGACGTATAGAAAACTTTGAACTTGTAGCTATTCTCCTGCTTCTATCCTCTCCTCGACGCGATCAGCAACTAACATGCGCTCTCCTCGAGTACTATTTATGTATGTCATATCGCTTGTAAAAATCACCTTATCAAATACAATAACACATCCTCCTGATCCCATCACCCTAAACATTCTACAGAACATTCCAATGAGCAATCTGTGATACTATACTGCTCTATGAGAGGTCACTCATACCCTTTCCAGAGCATTACATTAAGCAAACTGGGAATACTGTACGTGAAGTCATTCCTCTCATCTCCAGAACATTCCAATACGCAATATAACAACACTGTACACCATCTAGCAACATCAGGTCATTGGTCTCAATGCCAGATTATTCCACAGCATGCCAACACACATTACCATACACCCCAGTTCTAGAACAATCTATTTACACAATCTGGCAGCACTGTGCACCATCTGGCAACATCGGGTCATTCACCCCGGTTCTAGAACATTCCATTACGCAATCTGGCAACAACGCATTACGTCAACAGGTCAGGGACATTATTATTATTATTATTATTATTATTATTATTATTATTATTAAGGTCAGTGGCCTTTACACCATCGTGGCGTCAGAGGCGGCATCCTTTGTAGGATTAAGTGTTATTTACACTACTGACCAAATAACTATTTAAATATTTAAATTTACACTAATATATTAATATATCGTTAACAATTGCATCAAACATTCAACAAATTTATTAATTCTTAATTTAACAGTTGTATGCAAGCAATTGGTTAAGAATACGCTATGCTTTATTTCCATTATTCTTTTATGTTTTAACAAAACTATCCAGATCCGGATTTTTACGCTGGAATTTGTCGAGTTCATTGCAGTACACTATCTCGCGTCCATGTTAGTCTGTGTTATGTAAGCATTGCTATGATTCCCTTTCAATGCTGGCGTAATATATGAACGACCTCTTGTTAGCGGTAAAGATTCGCCTGGGCTCCAATTTAAATTTTTATTTATGGCCTTTAGGCATCTTAGGTTCAGACCGGGATAGAGGAGGGGAAAGGATTCGGAAAGGTGTGGGTCAGGGCCTATGTTGAAGGAACCAACCAGGCCTTTGCCTGGTATGACTGAGGAAGACCCCTGGAAAAACCTCAGTCAGGATGGCCGGCCGCTGGAATCCAACCCAGGATCTTTCGAATGCTACAGCCAACGCTCTACCACTGAGCTACGGGGGCTCGGTGCCTAGGCTCGAATGGTGGTAAATAAAGCGACCAATATCTTAATATATATTTTTTCAGGTGGCCTATACCATACACATTCCTTTTTTTTTTTTTAAGAATGCAACTTTATTAGACAATTTCAAATTATTTACTCACGCGATTAAAGTGTTTAACAAACAATAAAGACATGAATAGCAATGACGATAAGAAAATTCATTACTAAACTATTCCGGGGACCTATGAGCCAATATTTCGGGAAGAATGATGAATGTTTCCTGTGGGATGGAAACATGGACTTCACGAAGTAAAGGAGAAACAATGAAAGACTGGAATGGAAACCTTCAAACTGTTTACCTGGAGGAAGTAGAAAATTGTGTAAGCGAACAACACACCGCAGTTCATAGAAGTTTCAGATTTTTCTGAATCATCCCAAAGATACAGCCGCGCCTACCACCATTTTCGACGGGCCTGTTCACGAGCGTATCGCTGTTGGAATTTTGAACTGAAACTGTGTCAAGAAGTGTGGCGTATACAGTATGAGGACAGAGTGTAAAGATACATGACCGTACCTAACCTCCACGTTCGTATGGTCACTAATTTAAGATAAGCAACGAAAAATGCAAGGAAACAATTATTAATAATAAATATAAACATATATTTTGAAAGGAAAAATGTTACCCCAGTCGGGGCTCGAACCCGGGCTTTTTCGTTTAAGAAGACGACGCCTTAACCACCAGGCCACCGAGGCGACCTGGCAAAACGTATTTCTGAAGTTGTATTTACAGTTCACGTGTTACGTAACAAGCCAGTAGTGACGCGTTGTTGACCCAACTTCCGTTTAAAATTCCGTCAGAGATACACTCTAGGCCTGTTCTGTAAACTGTATACATTATCTAATTCAGTGGCCCATAGAAATGATTTGTTGTTGAATCAAGCACCACAAACCTCCATCAGAGAACATCTATGTGCATTCTTCTTAATCTGTGCCTCCAGCGGGATTGATTAGAGGCAGAATCCACTATAGCCCGGCCCCATTCTCTTTGAAATATAATTATTTCGGCCCAAAATGGAGCTATCGTGCACCCAAATTCAGAAAACAAGTACACAGTAAGTGTATTATTATATTTTTACATGGTGCAAGTCTCGTTATACCATGCGTTTTCCGACTAGGTGAAAATATAGGGAGCAAGAAAGAACTACAGAGTCAACTTCATTTTCATCCAAATTGTTCAATATTACTTACCATCCAATTGCAACTAGTTTTGCATAGTCATATCTTTCTACATCGAAAGTATATAGGAATATTTATTGAAATTATCATGATTTACAAACATCATATCACTAGTTTTTTCGTGGAATTAGATAATGTTACTCTACCTGATTTCATCCATCATCAACTTACATACAGATACATAGTATACAATTGACATGACAAGTTGAAGTTTGACATACGATTTTGATGTTCGTAAGCAATTATCGCCTGCAGCAGGAACAAGAAGCAATAGTCGACTGGTTGGAGGAAAGCAACAATGATGAACAAACAAGAACATAAATACGTCCAAATTATACGGCAGATACTGTGTCCAATTACTCTGCTTTCCCATTAGAATAGAAATAGCGTTGGGTGGTCCCAGCTTTTTAGTGATAGGCCCTGTGACTATGGTGTATTCATGAAAGGACCAAATTCTCCAATTACGCTGTTCGTTGTTACTGTTGTTTAACGCATGATTTATCTCTTTCTGCTTGGAATGCAGCAGAGCTAGGTTTTCTCGCTTCTTCTATAAGATTAACGGTGGGTAACATTAGCGTTCTTTTTCTTCTCTTTCTTTATCCTCTTTTAATGGCGTTTCATTCTTTCAAGTATATGCCTCTGATGAAATTTATGTTAAACATTAGCTATCTTTTGGCTTTGAATTTGGTGATTTTAATGTAATGTCGACGCTTTAACAGTCTGTTCTTCTTCTGCTGTAAACAAAACAATTCCATAAAAGAAATAACGAAATATTCAGTCACAACTTAAACGATGTTGAATAACGAACGAAGATGTGTGAAGGCTAACGGAATATGTTAAATAAAATCTAATCTTCATTTATAGTGTTATAAGTCTTGTCTTTCGTTTTTAAATCTTTAAAAAGAGATGATAACTGAAAGACGAACAAGCATAAAACGTTTCATTATTACTGTGAAAACCTAGCAAGATCAGAGGTCATACATTTTCAGATTTGTGAAATAATTCGCGTTGCTTCAAAATAGTAACAACTATCCTTAATATCACTGCTGTATCAAGAATTATTGATATGAGGAAAAACGTAGAACAACTGTTCGTGTATGTTCTACTTGTTACTTAACATGACATTAAAATAACACGATGTCATAATGAGTCTTCTTTCTTCAATTTAACTCTCTGACAATGACAACGATAATGAAGAGTTTTACATTGTTCGATTGCATCCTAATGTTTCCCAACGAATCTTATCCGTGTCTGGAAAATTCCGTTGGGTATTCTGTGTTGTGTGGGCTAATGTTAGATGCTTTTATTATTAAGTTTTCTATCTTAAAATTTCAAATGTGCTTGGTTACTATGTATGCTGAAAATACTAGTCCAAGTGCGAGTAAAATTTGAAGCATCTGTGATGAGTGCTATAGCTTGTGGCTATTATATAAAATTGAAAATTGAAAACCACTAACTCTTTGAATAATCACTGTAACTGAGTAACTAACGGTGGCAGAGCTCTAAAAAAAATTCCATACTCTTTCCCCATTATATAGAGTTCCACCAAGAACGGATTTTACGAAACTTACCTCCGTTTATCAGTGTTACCAACTTTTTAAAGTACAATTCTTCTTTAATACTTCTATACCGTTCATCATATCCACACCAAATTCTGCACGAATACTCTTCGGTACAATTAGGAAACGGCTGTGGGGTTGAACTCTTCATCAACCCAAGTTGTCAGTGTTGCCAACAAATTATTGATTCATTTGCTCACCGTTGTCGCGCCCGATCGGGAGGCGTTTTCCAATCTTCTTTCCTTCTGACAGGAGCGTCAAACAAATTTAAGAAATCCCAAAAAGTTCGACTGTTTTCTTTGAATTAAGAGTTTTAAGAAGTTTTGAGTAATATAGAGATACGTGGGATCTTGTGATCGTTTGAAAGCTTGATAGCTACCAACATAAAGTTCAGACTTGAAATTAAAGATTGTCCGTAGAATTTAATAATAGGTTTATATGCATAATTTCAAGATACGATTGTGCTGAGCGCAAGGAATTGCGTGTGTAACAGTGTCTATTTTCTCAGAACAAACCACGACGAGTTGACGAGTTGTCGAAGATCATGGGCGCAGGTTCGGGTTGTAAAACAACTGGGTGAATGGATAAGGCCCTTCAATCAATCTCCTCTACGGTATCCCAGGCTTTACAAGCAGGTTGATTGATTATCAGAGGATAAAAGAAAGCGGGAAATTCGGAAACATACAGGGATATTGCAATCAGAACAGAAGGTAAAATGCAATGACGCTGACCGGCAACCGTTAGCGAATATGTCCACATGCTGCACTGCCGGAAAAAGAAGCTTCTAATGTTCATACCGGGAGTATTCCACATGATTGCTACGACGATTTTCCAAAGTACATGGCTGACCAGAGGTATCTAGTAATCCCCCAATAAGGGCTCGAAATGGACCGGAGCAAACCGGAACGAACGTCGTTCCGGTTCGTGGATATGTGGAACCTTCTTGTTCCGTCTCGTAAGAAATGACTACAGACCGTTCCGGTTCGTTCAATTTTATTTGAGATATTTCTAAATAGAGATGTGTCATTCACAAATCAACAATTCTTAACGAACTATTCTGGTAACTGATGAACTGAACGGTTTGAGCTAGTTCACTGTTTTTGCCAGGGCTCGAAATGGACGCGAGAAAACCGGAACTCTGTGCCGATCTGTGAATATCTGGAACCTTCTTGTTCAGTCTCGACAGAAATGGCAACGAACCGTTCCGGTTCGTTTAATATTATTTGAGATATTTCTGACTAGAGATGTTCCGTTCGCGAATCAACCATTTTTAAACTATTCTGCCCATTCTTAACAGTTCGAGCAAGTTCAATGTTTTTGCACTGAATGGTTTTGCCGTAAACTACTTCTAAACGACAAAGAAAAGGCTGGCTGTCTCGCATATACCCCAACAGCTATTCCGAATAAATCAGAAAATATGAGTATATTATAAACAAGCGCCTGTTGGTTCAAACTTAACGAAATCGGAAACTTTGTGGATATTGCGGATATGGACAAGCAGGGATGTGGAGTAGATGAAGTCATGGGCACTTTGATAACAACAATAATGCGTGGAGCCCACGAAAAGGCAAATTGACATTTAATTCTCATTCCTCCTCCATTTCACCCCATTTGTGCAAGTTTGTTATTTTCTTCTTGCACATTAACATTTAAAGTATACCTTGCTTGTTAGTAAGTTAGAGACAAGTACGGAACGCTGAAACTGCAACCAGCACCCTTCTGTAGCATTTCCTTTCTCCTTGAATTCACTTTTTAGTGCTTTTCTGACGCCTTTTCTTCTTTACTTCGGGTAACTTTTTTTAAGTCACTCAAACAATAAATCCAATACTTGATCATATGTAAACTATCAAAAGATAAATACTTATTTTCACAATATAAGTGATTATGGAAATATCTTTCACTCGCACAAATTAATTTAAAAAAAAAATAAGTGTTAAGACAAAGTACCGGGTTATCCCATAAGTAATGTCGTATATGTGATCGCTGCAATGACGCCATCTCACGCGCGAATAGTGAAGTAGACGGCAAGTGCCATATTTGAGTCATACTTGATTGTGCAACAATGTGTAGGAGAACGGTCTACTCCACGTTTATGAAGTGTGGCTTGTGTTCGATTATGACAGTGTCGGAGGACTACACACGGCATATCATGCTGTATGAATTTCACCAGGAACATCCAGCCAGCGCATCGGCACGAAACATCAATTCCGTATGTGGTCTGGGTGCTGTGGATGAGCGAAACTTCCAGAAGTGCTTTAAGAGGTTTCGGTCTACGGACACCAGTCTCACCGATAAGCCACGAGGAGGGAGACCTGTGCAGATGGACAAAGTTGCCCCGCGAGGAATGGTGGAGGAAAATTCAATGAAAACTGTTGAAGAACTGGCCAGCGAACTCCATGCCACCCATTCGACTGTTCATCTTCATCTGCAGGACCATGAATACGTGTCGAAACTCGGAAAATGTATACCGCTTCCGTTAACGCCTCAACAGAAGCAGCAGCGAGCTGAACCCTGTTCACTTGTCACAGACGTGAGCCATTTGTGGACATAATGGTGACAGGGGATGAAAAATGAGTCCTCTACCATTACAAGCAAACGGCAGTGGGTACCTAAAGGGGAGAGGAATGCAGGAACTGTACCAAAACACGACCTCCATACGTGCAAAGTGACGTTTAGTGTTTGGTGGGATATCCGTGGGATAATCCATTTTGAGCTCTTGTCACGTAAGCAGACCATCAACGCAGCAGGCTATCTGCAGCTTGAATGGCTACAGACTAAACTTCCTGCTCTGGCAGCTCTGGTTATTCGCAACGGTGTGCTCATCCACGGTGATAACGCGCGCCCACACACGGCAAGAAGGACCTCTGCTAACATAAGATCGAGGAATGTGGCTTGGAGAAACTCCCCCACCCGAACTATCTTGCACCAACAGGCTACTGTATATTTCGAAGTCATCAAAACCACCTTTCCGGGAAAGCACTGCTTAATGAGGATGACGTGCGACGAACAATGACTCTTGTTCTTTGCCTCCAAAAGCGGCGACTTCTTTCAGCGGGGGATTCAAAAATTGGTTGACATGTGGTTGGAGACTATTTTTCTGACTAACCGTAGTGTTCAGGTAAGTTATCGTTCTTATCCTCACGGTGCAAAAACACGACACTGCTTATGGGATAAGCTGATACGAAGTATATTTAATCTCAGATGGCCGATGAAAAGCTTTTCAACGCCAAACAAATCTACAATATGCTAATACTGAGCTAATATAATGTACATGTGAAAAACACAATGCATGGAATATTTATTTTAAGTCTCCATCGAACGAGATTTGATTTTGTTATGTTGTGTTACATATTGAACTTAGAAAGTGTATCCATTGGCTCATTTTTGAACCTAAGTATACATTTAATTAAAAATTTTCCCCTGATTGACATTCACGATTTCTATCTGTTTAAATTTTAGAAGGATCGTCAGAAGAGTCTAATTTCTTTTGTCATGTGATGTTCACGCAAATGCTATAACTCTTATTAACCGTAATACAGCGCATCATTTCATCACTAGTTCGTCTCATTGCTGTAATAAGGAGTCGTTCAATTATTACTTCAGCACATTTTTACTCGTATTAGATCCTCTCCCCACTTGTACGCGAAATTGAGCACATGTCCTATCTCTAACACATGGACGATCAGCAAAAATAAACAAACTTTGAACCTCCTCGGTGCTAACGTAATACTGAATGACCCCTAATCATACACAAAAGACAACACCATACTAACGAAAGTCAAGCGTTCCGATTCGTGAAAATTTCCATTTCGAGCCCTGCCCCCAATTGGTGTACTACACCAATACCTTACTAATCGCCATATCAGTGATTGTGGCAAAGATCGTGTGAACCATGAGAAAGTCGCTAATGCCCGGTTGCACAAAACTCTTCAGTCCTGATCTAGGGATTAAATCTACAAGTCATGGATAAAATATGGCATTGTTGATTGTTCTAGCAAAAGAATGTGATGACGTGCCCACGATACCGGAGTAGGGGAAGTCGAAAACGTTCTTGATTAAACTATGTGTAAGAAAGACGTTTTACACTTAAGAAAAACGTTCAAAAATTGGAACAGGTTGTCAATCCACAGGGTGATGTCAAACTACCTAAACTCCAGTTACCAACATTCACCGGCAATTTACAGGACTGGCTTTCGTTTAAGGATCTATTTACAGCTAGTGTTCACATCAACTCTTTCTTAAGCGGTTCACAAAAGCTACAATACCTAGAGTCAACTTTAGTAGGTAAACTTGCAGTTTTACTACAATCTATGGCAGTGAACGATTCGAATTATATTGAATCGTGGGAGTTGCTTAACCAGATATACCACAACAAACATAAGATTGTGCTCGATACTGTAAAAAGACTAGTCCATTCAATATGAATCAACTGTGGCACTATGTAAATTAATTGACACAACCAGTGAATCTGTACGAATTTTGCGTGTGTTGGAACTACCTGTCGAATTTGGTATTGTAATTTACCATACGACAAGCAAATTAGATAGTGTTTCCAGGCAACAGTGGGAACCTTCATTGAAAGATTTCGAATTACCATCGTTCGCCGCGCTAAGCTAATTCTTAGACCAGCATGCCCGAACACTCGCTGCGTCTGCATGTGCTCCAAGTAAGACGCGTAGGTTGAATGTGTATCAAATTGTGTCATAAAGGAGTGCAACGTCCACTTTCGTCAGCTCCGTGGAAATAAGATTTGAAAACTGTAGCCAACCACATGAACTACATAAGTGCAGAGATTTTCAACAAATGTGAGTGAAGGATAAGCATCATTTTGTGAAAGCTTAAATGTTATGCTTTAGTTGTTTGAGGGCAGGGCATCTTATATCAAGCTGTGGTTCTACGAAGCGTTGGATGTGTCAAAGAATGCACCCCACGCTTTTACATTTCAAATCAAGAGCTGGAACGGTGCCTCCATCATCTCAAGAACAAAGTTGATGCAGCCAGTGTTCCTCTAATATGTAAATTATAAAAATCTGCCTATCATTATGTAAATTTGTGCTACATTAATTTGATTTATGTAAATAATTCTGTTATGTTATATTTCTCCTTTCTGATTTCTCCTCCCCCCCATCTTCTTATGGTCGACCATACCACTACTTTACTTTACTTCTATCTTCTGAATGTTACGATTCTAAATGTGATAAGGGTTTTTTGATTTAAATGAATATGAAATGAGTTAAGTGAATTTATATTTATGTATGCAAGGTTTCGATATTGAACCTCGATATCGTGGAATGTTGGATCAATATGTATTAATTTGTGTGAAATTAATTATGTGTTTTTTATTATTTATTTCAGCAAAAATATTTCCAATGTCAATTTTTTAGATAGCTGGAAAGTTGCTATTTCTTGTATGTTCAGTGCACCAGAGACGGGTGCAAAGATGAAAAAATTCCAGTGTAACGATACTCAACCGGTTTCTTTGTATAATCGTGTATGAGCCTTTTGTCACTTCAGCTACCAGAGAAGTCGAGGCTGGAATTTGAGGCCACGTGTGTGGGCCAGTCCAAAAACTGGAGGTAGAGGACATTTTGAGTGGGGCCCCGTTTCGTTTTCTTCTTTTTCGTTTTCTATCTTTTCTAATTCGTCTGCTGGATTCGGTTTTATATTACCGGGTGTCTGGCATATGAGGACAGAACGACTCAGCTTTTGGAAGGATCAACACCTCTCCCGAAGAACCTCTCACCAGCAATGCGGTGGATTGGAACTTAGTAGTGAAATAGTGTTTTTGACTTAGTGCAATTTTTGAAAGTTGGAGATAGAATACAGGAGACTTGGCCAGAAAGATGTGCGTGAGTACTGTACCTTGTTACCCGTATTATTTGAAGCAAATCCGACGTTAACAACACCTGGCTCGCGATTTAAACCTGGGTTGGGATTTTTATTTACTAATCTCTTGTCTTTGTTTCAGCACTTGCACACAAGAAGAGGAGTCAAGGTATGCGTTGCTCGTATGGTGCTAATCTAAATACTAGGGAGGAGTCAAGTGAGCTAGCGACAACCTTGGTGTTGCCTGCAAGATTTGCTAATAAACAAGATTTCCTCCCAAACCTCAGTATAGTGCACCCCATGTGTTGGCAAGCTGAGTTATGTCCAATGTTTTAGGTTTGTCCATGAGAAGGTTTGCAAGCCCGGGTTGCAAATCGCTAATGTGTGTTAGGTTTCACTGAAATTTACACGTACAAGGCGTACGTTCCCGATTGATATTGTGAAATGAACTAGGGGTTGGGTTCGATCCCCGCGATAATTAACTTGTAACGTGACGAGTACGAATATCAAAATTTCTTTCAATTTGTCCTTTGCCTCCACCACGGCGACGCATCCGGAAAAGAAGATAGAGCTTGTAAATATATCAATAAACTTAATCATATTTATATATCCAAATAATTGTTATAATTAGTTATAGTAGCACCTTATGGCAGACCTAAACGACGCCATAATAATATTCGCTTTTTGGTTTTCTGTTTCCCATCTTCCACAATCCAGTCTGAACCTCCAGCAGGGTGAAATAGGAAACCAAGTGGACATGTTTCAGTTTAGACGAAACACAGATGGACATTCCGACATTCCTGTGTGGGAACCAAGCGTCTTGGAGAGTAGCCGATGGACAGTGGCGAGTGGCACTTTGGCATTAGATAGAGGCGCACGTGAATGTTCGAGCCTCGCGTTTTTTAGTTGCGCCGTCCAGGAGTATTTCGGTTCGAGCCGCGGGCAGACTCTATTTCGCCGGGTCGTGCAGATAGTTGTTAAACAGGCGCCCTGCTAAAAACACTTTATTATCTTTTTATTTTTATTGTGATATCCCTTGATTATGTAAAACTTATTATCAATAGTTAGTGTAGTGTGTTTGGAAGCTCTTATCGGTGTGTGCATTTTTTAGTGCAGTGAAATTGTAACCTAAGCAGATCTTGTGAGTATGTATGTATACATAGTTTATTCTTGTATATAAAATTATGTATATAGTAGGTTATTTTTTTTCATTTGCTGCAACTCCCAAAAGAAGTAGTTGTCACCGAGGCGACACCCTACTTGATGGAATTTTTTTTATCCATATGTCACCGCGGAGGTAGCCGGAGCCATAAAGGATTATGAGACTTATAAAACGAAATTTCGGAATTCCAGTAAGAAAGTTGTTACTGTTCAGGCGTAAAAAAAAAGTGTTTGAAGTGTTAAGAAAAAATGGATTCCGAAATGGAGAAATTAATTCGTAAATTGTTTGGAGATCAAAATGTGAAATTGGATGTAAAATTTGGGGACATTCAAAATCAAATTACTCTACATGGTCGGGAGTTAAACGAGAAAATTACAACATTTGAAACGAAAATAAAATCGAATGAAAAATGGGTGAGGGAACAAGTGAAAGCTATGAATGAAATTCCTGACCAAAATCTGGAAACTTTAAATCGTGTTCAAGCATAGGTAAGCGATCTGGAAAGGCATGTTCGTACACACAACGGGGAAGTCAATATATCTAAGGAAGATTACAAAAGGGTATGTACTGCTATTGTTGACGAAACATGTAATGAAATCGAACAAAGGTGTGGTCAGGTCGAAAACAGTGAACGTATTCTTGAGCTTGACAGTAAGGTTGACGCGGACATTGCTAGGATCTCAGGTAAAATAGTGGTAATGAAGGAGAAAATTAAATATCACCAACGGGAGTTTGAAAGGATGAATAAGATGAGAGAAGCAATCGAAATGCGAAATGAAGACGTGTGTTCCCGTCAGAACAATTGTGACATTTCGGAACAAGAAACTCATGCTGCTTCCGATTATGAGAGCGTTCATGAGCGAAATTCGTTAAAAAATAGTGCAGGTTCTCGTAACAGCATTAAATTGTCAGACTTAGCAAATCCTGACCATTTTAACGGAAATGTTGAAAAGTGTTCTCCTCGTTCTTTTCTTCTTTCTGTAGAGCAGGATCTCCAGCTTATGAATATATCCCGATCACAATATCTAATGATATTTAGGCGTTTATTGACGGGGATTGCCAGGATTTGGTTCGATGACCACTCGAAGAAATTCAAGAACTATGCGCAGTTCAAATCTGCATTTTTGGAACATTTTCAATCAGATTCTGTATTAGTGGCCCAACTTAACATTTTGAGGTCACAAAGGTTCAATCCTCATGAATTCAATTCAGTTACTGAGTTCTGTTCGACACAAGTGGAACGATTTCGAAACCTGTATTCTGAGCGACTATTTTCAGTTCATACTCTTATCCTGGAAATTATGCCTAATCTTCCGTCGAGATTTAGACAAGCTCTCTTTGGTCGGAGGTTTTCAAATTTTGAGGAATGTGGCCAGATAATTAACTATTTAGAAGTGCAGACATCGTTTTGTGACAGACAGAATGGTCAGGGTATATATAACAACAACAACGGCAAAAAGTCAGATTTTGTCAACTGTAGTGAGCAAGGAGACAATACAAGGTACAGTCAACAGGTAAATTGGGTTGGTGATAAGTGTGATTCTTATACCAAAAGTACAAGAAGCTTTGGTAGTAATGGAAGAAGTAGGAGTCCGCAATACTCTCAGCGATATACCGAGGATGCAAATCGATCTAGGTTTAACGGGGGGGATCGAACCCACACCCCTGCCAGCAAATGTAACTGCCAACAAGGAAGTTCAGTCCCAGACAATAATAGTAACGATCGTAATAATGGTATGGTTAGACACAAACAAGCTTTCGAAGATGTTCGTTTGGTTCAAGACAGGCAAATAACATCCTAGAGGTACCTAGAGGTACATCCGGGGCAGGTAATCAGTTATGGTAATGCTAATGGTAAGAATATAGTTCACTGTGATAGTAGTGAAGAAAATGTCTTTAATATACGTACATAATCGTTGTCTAAAGTATATTTCTTAGATTGTAATGAAGAAATGTAGATATTTTGAGTGAAGCTCTTGCTTCCGCACTTAAACACAAAGTTTTACATAATATTATTGTCACTACAATAAATAACTTTGAAATATTAGCAATGTTAGACACAGGCTGCAATATTAATATAATGAATTTTTCTACATGGTTGAAAATCACAAAGGATTTAAAATGTAAAAGATTACTTAAAACTAAAGATATTGTATTGGTAGACTTTACCGGACGTAAGATAGATAAGGTGATTGGAACAACAGAACTAAATATTATTATTAGTGGTGTGGAAGTTTGTATTGAAGTTCACGTAGCAAAGAATTTGAATGCAGAACTGTTGTTAGGGTTACAATTTTTGTCTGATATTGAAGCAACACTGAATTTTAAAAACAAAGAGATGTTAGTTCAAACTGCAAAGGGACAAGAGGTAATAAAGCTGCTGCTTACCATGACTTTTGACAGTGAGGTTGAAAACAAATTGGGTTCAGATTTTGTATACGCAGTCAACACTGCCAATTCAATGGTGTCGCAGGTTGATTTATATAATAGTGTTGCATGCTCTGATGGTTTGTCGAATTCAGAGAAAGACAGGTTTGCAGAAATGTTGTTAAATAGAAAGAAGCTGTTTTCAGATAAACCGGGGAGGTATACAGATTTTCAGTATGAAATTGAGCTTGTAGATAGCTCACCTGTGGTATCGAAAATGTATCCCGTGTCTTTTAATTACAGGAAAGAAGTCCGTACGCAAATTCAACAGATGCTTGACTGCAGAGTGATTTCTGAAATGTCTTCTCCGTATCTAAACCCTCTGTTAGCAGTAGGAAAACCTACTGGTGGCCTGAGGCTATGCGTGGACTATAAGAAATTAAATGATAAGATTTCTCTTCAGCAAACTCGAACAGAGAAAATAAACGATGTGTTAACAAGGTTTCATGGGAAAAGGTACTTTAGCACCATTGATGCGCCAAATGCCTTCTGGCAGGTACCCCTGTCAGAACAAAGTAAACTTTGTACTGCTTTTGTGTTTGAAAATCGTCAGTATGTATTTGAGGTGCTTCCACATCTGTTAAAAAATGGTGTATCTTGTTTTGTGCAAGTAATGAACCAGGTTATAGGCCCGGAGTGTCAAAGTTCTTGTACAATTTTTTTGATGATGTAGTAATAGCCAGTATTTCATTTGAAGAACATGTACGTCATGTAAATATTGTACTGCAAAAGTTAGAAATTGCGGGTTTTACTTTGAAGTTACCGAAGTGCCATTTCGTAGAATCGGAGGTACGCTATCTTGGCCATATTATATCACGAACAGGAATAAGGCAAAGTGACGATATGGTGAAAACAATTGTAGGACTTCCTGTCCTGAAAAATGTCAGAGGTGTGCGTCGAGTGTTAGGAATTCTTAATTTCTCCCATAAATTTCTACCAAACTTCGCTGATATCGAATCATCATTGTATGATTTGTTGAAAAAGGGACGAAAGTGGGTATGTACGGACAAACACACTGACAGTTTCAAGGCATTAAAACGATTAATGGCTGAAAATGTGCTACTATATCATCCTGATTTCTCAAAAACATTCTTTTTAGAGACAAACAGCAGTTTAGCGGCGATTGGAGCTATCTCTATCAGGAGGAGAATGGGGAGAAGCGTCCCATTGGTTTTGCAAGCCGAACTTTAAAGCAAAACGAGAAAGCATTTTCTACGTCGGAGCTAGAATGTTTGGCAGTAGTGTTCTGTGATTTAAAATTCAGTGAATTCTTGCTGGGGTTCAAGTTCGTGCTAAGAACAGAAAATAGTGCTCTCCAGTGGCTGCGCTCAGCAAGAAACTGGAACAGTCGTTTGATGCGATGGTCCGTGCAACTGCAATCGTTTCAGTTTCAAGTGGAACATATACGAGGGGTGGACAATATAATAGCTGATGGTATTTCAAGATGTATACCAGACTCTGTTGAACAAACTGTAAATAATATCTTCGTTAATGATTTTTTGGAAATCAGTCCTGCGGAGTTGAGTAAATTGCAAGCCTAAGATACTGAATTATCTACGATCATTCAGTTTTTGATTGGTGAGCTTGAAGATCCCCCCAAAAAAGTCGAAATTGGAAGGACTATTATAAATTCCAAAATTATATTTTGTAAAACGAGACTTTCATTTCCCCGACTACTTTTTAATTTGTATCCCTGTGTCACTTGTAGAAAAGATATTGAAACAATATCACGATAAATCCGGCCACTTTGGTGCAACTAAGGTGTTCAGAAGAGTGTTTAAAGTGTTTGTTTGGCGATATATTGAAACGAGATCTACAAAACTTCATTGGGAATTGTCAAGTTTGTGTGCAAGCAAAGTCAAATTATTACCCTGCAACGAACAGTTGGGCACTTACAAAGTAGAAAAACCAAGAGAGGCAATCAGTTTAGATTTTCAAGGACCGTTAGCACCTGCCAGTGGAACAAATGAAGGTTTTTGTTCACTGTACAAGATTTGTGTTCTAAATATGTTGTTCACATACAATAGCTGACCGCATATTGTATGAGGTCAGCTACCACTAAAAATGTTCTAAAGTATCTTATGACGTATTATTTTTCTCAACTGGTCATTCCGAGAAAAATATTTGTGACAATGGGAGTCAGTTTCGTAGTAAGGAGTTCTTGAAGACTATGGATGGAATTGTATAATGTTAAAGTTCATTTCACTCCTTACTACCACCCGGCTAGCAATATAGTGGAAAGGTCACACTTGGAAATAAATAAGTTATTTCGAATACTTTGCAAAGATCAACAGTCTGCTTGGGCCACACATGTTAATAAAATTGTTCATATTTTGAATTATAGTATTAATGAAAATTTGGGCACAAGCCCAACTGAGTTACAATTGAACATAAAATTAGATGAGAAAGAAAGAGATCATTTTGGCATTGCTCAATCGGATGTCGATGAGTGGGACACAAAAATAAAAATAGCTGTGTCAAATAGTACGATAAAGACGGAACGGAGAAACCAAGAAAGTAACCGGCCAGGTATCAAAATTAATATGGGGGATTTATTTCTCGTAGAAAATATAAAGTTGAGTTCGAAGGTAAATAAGGAATTTAAGAAATTCTTTTCTCTGTATGTTGGACCATATCTAGTCATAAGAAAGATAAGCGAGGTTGTATGTGTTCTACTAGATTGTTATCGCAAATGCATCATACTGAGACAATGAGAAAATGGTTTTGTGGTCAGAAATTGAAGAAGCATTGGGTAGAGAAAGTGAAAAATATAAACCAGAATGCAGAATATACAGCAATGGTGAAAAATTCTTAAATATGAAAAAAGGGAAATGGTATTGTAATTTGCTTAATAATTTTGTGTTATAAAGTTATATTCATGTTTCTTTGTATACATTTCAATATCATGCACATATCTCAATATAATGTCCTAAGGGTAGTTCTTTTCCTTTTGTAGTATGAAACGCCTGTACGATTCACCAGATGTTGTAAAAATAATGAAATCGAGACGACTAAGGTGGGCAGGGCATGTAGCTCGGATGGGGGAAAAACGAAGATTATATTCTATCCTGGTTGGAAGGCCCGATGGAAAGAGGCCATTGGGAAGACCGAGACGTCGTTGGGAGGACAATATTAGAAGAGATCTTGGAGAAGTAGGTGTTCGTGATGAAAACTGGCTTGATACTGCCCAGGATAGAATCCAATGGCGAACGTTTGTTAGTGCGGCGATGAACTTGCGAGTTCCATAAGCCATAGAGTTAGTTAGTTAGTTAGTATGAAACGCCTGAACAATTTGGTTTACAAAACGATGTTACAAAACCAAATATTGATGTAAATAATATTAGTGAAATATTCCAACAAATTATAGTGTATGTCAAAGTATTATGAGTTGTAATGTGTACTCTTTTGTGTATTGTGTAATTCAAATGTTCCTACTTGTTGGTAACGTAAGAAAAATCGATGTTACGAACTGGAAGTGAAAGGATGAACGTCTATATACATGCTGTCCCGAAAATAATGAACAAATTTAGAAACGGTTGAACTATTTAAATCTTATACAGTGTTTTTTACCAGTTATGATGGGTTCTTTGAAATTCATCCAGTGAATTACAATCCCCTGTGTGCGCCACATTATGGCAGATCTAAACGACGCCATAATAATATTGGTCTGCGTAAAACTTGGCATGCATAAGGATAGGGTGAATGAAAACATTGCATGCATTCTGAGTAAATGTGAGGGTACATCACGTGGGATAGCGAGTCTCGAGTTTCAACCTGTGGGGGACTCTCACGGTGAAACATCTGTCACGAAAGCAGTCGTAGTACCAAAGGTAACTGGCAATCTTCCTACAATTACGATACAGAATGCCCATGAGTTGGCTCACCTTCATAATCCGAAGTTGGCCGATCCAACGTTGAATGTGACTGGTTCTGTGAACATTCTGTTGGAAACATACGTTTTTCCTCAGCTATTGCTTTGTGGTAAATGTGTTGGTCCTCCTGAGACGCCAACAGTTTTGCAAACAGTTTTTGGGTGCGTTCTCTTAGGTAAAGCAAATGTGACCTTCAACATGACCACTATTAAACATATCTTGTCATTCCGCTTGTGAAATGGAGCCGATTTGGGCAGGTTCTGAGAAACTACCAGCGAACAACATCATGTTAAGTGAGGAAGCTCGCTGTGAAGAGCATTTCGCGTATGTCGAAGGATGATGCATCGTGAAATAGCCGTTTAAAGACAACAGTGCCGAATTGGGAGCATCTGCGGTGTGGCAGTAAATCGTTTGAAACAGTTGAAACGTAAACCAGCATGAAATCCTACAATTCGGGAACAATACAGTGCCTTTATAGATGAATCCTTGCAATTGGAACACATGGAACCAATGTCACAAAAAAGTGAAAGTGTATCAGATTCTGATTGTTATTTCCTACCCCATCATGCTGTTTTGAAAGATTGCAGCAACACCATAAATCTGAGGGTGGTGTTCGATGCTAGTGCGCGGACCAGCACCCATGTATCTCTGAATGAAAAACTATTGGTGGGTCCTAAGTTATCAGAGGACATCTATCCCTTGCTTATTCGCTTCAGAGGCTATTGTGTACCATTGTGTGCAGACATAGAAAAGATGTACAGGAAAATTGTAGTGCCTGAAAGTGATAGCTATTATCAACGAATAATTTGGTGTGATCTCGCGGAAGAAACGCAACAAGAATATAGACTTGTACGGTGGCGTACGGAATGGCAATTAGTACGTACATTGCCACAAAATGTTAACTACCATTAGTGCCCGATGAATGCGTGATTTTCGAAAAGCAGCCATATTGGTTCGTGAGACAGACTAGATTTCTGGTGCAAACACGCTGCATGAAGCAATTGAACTTCAGCAGCAACTGATCAGCTGAATGCGTAAGGGTGGATTCGAGTTGTGCAAGTGGGCTTCTAGCGGAATGGTGTATTAAATGCTGTACAGTCGGACATAAAAGAAGTCAAACTATCTGTGAAGATTTATGAAAATGACGTAGTAAAAACTCTTAGTATTCAATGGTCCCCTTCGAGTGATGAATTCGGTTTCAAGGTTCATCCCTCCTCAGCGTGACGTGATTGCAAAGTGCACATTGCTGTCAGATCTAGCTAAGTTATATGATCCACTGGGATTGTTTTCACCTATGACAGTCAAGGCTAAGATTTTCTTACATGCCCTGCGAGAACTAAAAATTAGTTGGAATGATCCATTACTGTGTTACGTGTGGTTTAATTACTGCCACGAATTGTCAATGTTGCAAGAAGTCAGTATTCAGTGTCTTTTATTGCCACCGAATTTGAAATGTCAATTGCTCGGATTTTGTGACGTATGCGAACATGATTATGCCCCCGCTGCATATTTAAAGTCACAGTGCTTAGACGGCAGTATAGACACATTTAGTAAGCGCAAAAACTAAAGTGGCACCATTAAAATCTCAAACTTTCCCTAGGTTCAATTTTGTGCAACTGTTCTTGCAAACTTGGTTAATAGCGTGTGTAAACTGTCGCAGATTGAAGTAGAGCGAATGATTGCCTGGACAGACAGACCCTACAATCGTTATTCTTGGTTGAATTCTGCACCAGGTAGATGGAAGACATTTGTGGCAAATAGGGTGTCTGAAATACAAACCATGGCTCCAAACGTAGAATGGAATCATGTCAGCAGCAGAGACAATGTAGCTGATGTAGCAAACCATGGTGCTTATCCAAGTGCACTAATAACTCACAAACTGTGGTGGAAGGGTTCAAGATGGTTGCAAGAGCCTGCATTGCTAACTTGACAGCCCTTACAACAAGGTCCAGCAGCGAAACAAGAAGAAAGAAACCATCAGTCATCGCATTGCATTTTGCCAAGACTGATGAACTAGTGAGCAAGTTCTCATCATTAACAAAACTTCAGCGAGTGGTAGCATGGTGCAGACGATTCTTACATATCTGTAAGAACAAGGAAGAAATATAAGAAGAACTGATGAGACCGTTATCATTGTCTGAACTCACCTCAGTCCTTACTTGTGTAGTAAAACTTAGAGTCTTGTGGATAGTGAAAGTGAAAATTAGTTTGGTTTTATATTTAATTTATTGAAATGAGGACATTTCAATTGGGAGTATGTATACGCCATTCTGATATATCTTCTGGTAATTGCAACTGATTTGTATTAGTACTTCATTTTAGATAAAAGATGGAGCTAGAGTCTCCTTTTTGACTGGTGTGTTTGCATGAGGCGCCCACTTGTGTTGTGTGGCGCGCGCAGCATATGTGTGTGTAAAGTGTATGTTCGTTGCTCTTAGCGTGACACGTTGTGTGATCGGTACAGAAAGGCAATAGAAATTCAAGTTTCTCTTGGTTTGTTTTGTGTAATTTTATTAAATAGAATTAAATGACAAACAGTCATTTGGTTGATTCTATTCACAGAGGTTGAGCTAGTTTTGCGAATTGTTTGATGTACTTCTGATGATATCCAAGGATTCCCACTAACCGTCATGCCTGTTTGATTGTAGTGAACCACCGTAAGACAAAATAGCTTTTACCTTGCTTCAATCCATCACAATTCCCAAAAGATAAATAATATGTCCGAGAAAGTGTACCGATGTCTGTGCAAAAGCAGATTTATTGTGCTTCGCCGTCATTCCAGCTTCCTTGATGAGGGACAAGACTACATCCAAGTGTTGAAAACGGTCCTGTGAAGATGTAGAAAGATTCAGAATATCGTCATTGTAGTACATACAGAAGTCCTGAACAGTATCACCTAGCACTAAATTCATGGCTGTAATGGAAGATTGGGTGTCACTGGAAAGACCAAGTGGTAAAACTTCAATCTCGTAGAGCTTGGTTTTGAAAGGGAAGGCACTTTTATTCTTCAGTTAGAGGTAACTGCCAGTACCCTGCGGTCAAATCAATTTGGGCAAATCGCCACACGGAGAAATTCCTGTAGAATTATTTGAATATTTCATGATTTCACCCTCAGGAGTTGTGTATGTCAATTCAAAGAACGAAAATCAACACAAGTCGCGAACCTTAAGGAATTGTCGGTCATAGAAAATACCAGCAAGAGATCTTGATGACATGATGTTGACGGGCTATTAAAGTTTCATTCGAGCATTCTTTCTTTAATGCTTTCTTACTTTGGATCAGTGCGTCAAAATAATCGGATAAATGGGGAGTATGCGCGAACAAAAGTCTACGTGCCATGTTAAAGGATAACACATAGATTTTGTTCGCGCATACGCCATGGATTAAAAGGCATCTACTACTATCTCATGCTGATAGCAGTATCGTCCTAGTCGATCAGACAAAACATCTCGTTGACGCTCCAACATCTAAAGTTGAGCATCATCATCTAGCTGTGAAGGGAGGTTTGTCTCTTGAATTTTCTGACGCAGTTCTTTCATCTGCTCCTGTCATGCTACCTGGTGAATCTCCACCTCGGGGTATTTGCACAATTTTCCTCTTTCTCACATGAGGTCGTAAGGAACTTTAGGATGATCCTGGAGGACTCCGAAGTCGCTCTAAGTTCCATATTTCAGAAATCAAAGATGACGCGCAGCTTCCGCAAAAAGACGCCAAGGAGTAATGGTGTGTTGAGTCTTTTCACGACTTCCCAATGAAGTCCACTAGGGTAATTTCAGCGGTAGATCTTAAAGTCGGAATCGTAACATCCTATGAACTTTCCTTCGATGTGTGCTGTCATCAAGCTATCTAATTGACGGTATCCAGGATCGCGTCATATTTGCGTCCATTTATCGTTACTTCTGCTTTCAAAGTGAGGCGACGAGTGGTCCTCATCTTCGTCGTCAGGTGTTAAAAAAGTAATGCGAATACAAACTACTGTTTCTTCAGAATTAATTTTGGGCCTAATCTCTGCTGTGGCACCTGCTGCCCTAGAGTACTCGTTAATTTTCACCAGTAAATTATGGAGTCGAAGGTTTTCACGATACAGATGGGCTCTTCGCAAGGCTCTACTGGCAGATTCTCAAGTCGAAAGGCGAACTGAACCATGTCGTCAAGGACACCTTCTAGTTTTCCTGTCCCTCATCGGCAGGAGAGTGGCTGGAATTATACTCTTCGGGTATGTTGTCCGCCTGATCCCTATAATTTTAGTCTGGTTCCGATGTCGACGTCTGCGTCCTCTGTTGATTCACCCTTTAGACTTTTTTGTAGTAATCTGTTCTATTTCCCACTTTTGTTGTGGCAAATATACTGACCTATATCTTGATCATTTCCGTCCTACTGCTGTCCTTGTTGTTCACGTGTAGTATCTCTCATGACCCTCTTGCTCTCCTCTGCTGGTGGGTCGCCTCTCTCGTGAAGGATGTACTGAGCCTGATGGATTACAGGGGGTCTTTGTTGACTCTGCGGGTCCTCTCGGGAGACATAGGTCGCTGCGAAGGCCTATAACGGTTTCTTGAACTGGAATACATGCCTGGTGCACATTAGCGGGTCATGTCCTTGGTGGCTGGTTTCCTTC
This sequence comes from Lepisma saccharinum, assembly GCA_022664845.1. Classification (NCBI taxonomy): domain Eukaryota; kingdom Metazoa; phylum Arthropoda; class Insecta; order Zygentoma; family Lepismatidae; genus Lepisma; species Lepisma saccharinum. Next base: position 60,425 of record JAGDQP010006094.1, read on the forward strand.
TCCTTAGCTGTTATGGAAGCTATTTCTGCGGCGATGGAAACTTGCCATGCGGTCCAGATCCTTGCTATCAAACAGAATCATCGAAAGCTGTTCGGTATCCCGAAAGTGCACTTGATCAGCTGGCGCTGTATCGTGATCGGTGGCGTACTTTTCGCTTTAGTTTACATGTTGGGACTTAATTCTTTAAAAGTTTTTACTTGCTCTCAGAAGTACTCTCTCAAAGTCTATTCACCATCTGGACGGTATCTGGTGTTGTACAGCTTCGTGAACTTCCTCTGAATAATGTCTACACTTTGGGAGTTCCGGAGGAAGGCAGCTCTAAATTCGTCCGAAGTCCGGTACTGGTCCATATATTACCGATCCACATCCATGCGGCGTCTCTCATGACCCTCGGAACTGCAAAAGTTCTGCAGGCGAGATCCCGTAAAGTCTGCAGTAGTCCTACAGCTGCTCCAGGTATTTGCATGGAAGTATTTAGTCCAGATCTGGATCTAACTTCCGTTTTCGTCGATTTTCGGAAATCGCAAAAAACTTCTTACAGTAGGCTGTGTCGAAGGGCTTTCTATTTGCTGGACGGATATGGACTGCACAGCCATCGTGTTCGCGTCTCCTTCTCCAAGCGCAACCTACAGAAAGGGTTTCAAAGACTGTGATGAGCTTCGAACATCTGAAACTGAGGTGGTTGGTTTTATGGTCACTAGGTCGCTTAGACTTCTGTTGTCCGTCAGACGTATCACACTCGGTTCGATTTGTGCCAACTTGGAGGCGAGCTCTTCGTGTTGCGAGACCGCTTCTGGTGATATCTGTTCAACCTGGTACTTAAGCGCAGCGACGTATGCAGTGATCACCCACCTCACCTGTCCAATCCATCCCATTTTCATTAACGGTTAACTGACTATTATTCTGTACGTCATGTCCTACCTGGTTGATGTCTATACCAAGGTCAGTCCGGATATTAGGGAGATTTTCGATGATCTGTCCTATTTCCGTCCTAGTCCTACAGCTGCCACAGTTGTGTCACTAATACGGTGTTTGTGACGATCTCCGTAGTCAAATCGGCTTGGAGGCATCTTATTAAGCATTGCGTGTCATCAATCTTCCGATTGAATTCCTATTTCTCACGTTGGATCTGCCTGGTTAGTCTAGTGTTTGCGTCCTTACCTTCTTCCAGGAGCGCGTTCTGTTGTGACTTAACATTGGTATCTGTTCTCTGGGCTTGCAAATTTAGCTGAGCCTCAAGTCGCTGTGAGAGACTAGGTTTCTTGCATATGAGCTTCAAGTTTTTCCTCCAGTCGGCTTTCCAGCCTTTGGGCATTCTGCTCCAACTTATCGAGCAGTTCTTTAAAAATGAGGTATCAAGATGGAAGCCATTTGTTCGGCTGGGGTGGATGCGGACGCAACGTCAAGGCGAACCTTATATGAAGGTGTATCATTACGAGTAGGTCACGTTCGAGCTAGAGAAATGGTCGCCCGAAACCTATTTCCAAACCACTGAGGCTTGAGAAACGAAATTTGATATGAAGGTGTACCATCACAAGAAGGTTACACAAGATGTGGCAAACCTCCCAAGGGGATCTGGGGCAGCACCCACAACGAAGAAAACCGAGTCAGTTCTCTAAAATTGCAAAACACAAGAAAAAAATACATTGCAATCTAGTCCCCTGCAATTGATTCGTTTTTCTATACTCTCCCAAAATTTTCTTTTAGGGAGATAGAAAATAATCGAGACAATAAAGATTGAAAGTATGAAGCATATACCAGGTGCGTAAATATGAAACCGGAATTTATGTACATAAAAGACACATTGATTGGATGACAATGCTAAGAACTATTTTATTCGAAGTATTGACCATCGCTAACGATACATTTCTGCCATCGTTCCGGGAATGTGTGGATGCCAGACCAAACAAACTGTGCCTCTTGTGCTGCAAACCAGTCATCAAACCATTTTCACACATTTTTGTAATCGATCATTTGTTGTCGTCAAAGTTGGGTATTAACGGTTTCGCCAGGTTTCAGCAGTTCATAATAGATCACTCCCTTCTGATCCCACCAAACCCAAAGCATTGTCTTCCGTCCATAGTGATTTGGTCTTGCAGTCGATGTCACCGGTTTTCCTGGAGTTACCCATGATCTTTTACGCTTAGGATTCTGGAAATAGATCCACTTTTCGTCTGCAGTCACAATTCGATGGAGAAATGATTTCCTTTTGTATCTGGCGAGGAGAATTTCGCAAGTGGTTTTTCGGTTTCCCTACTGTCATTCAGTCGATGCATGTGGAACCCATTTACCAGGAGCGTGGTCACCGTAACCTTCGACAAGCATGCGATGCGATTCTGCAACAGTTTTATTCAAATGGTAAGAAAAAATCAATGCTGTCCGCACATCGTAGTTTGTAGGTACAAATTGTTCAACGCTATTAAACACTACGCTATGAAATGAAACTTGTCTGGTTGTGAGTTGCAAATCGTTATCAGCAGTCAAAACAAGCAAGTGGCGCCAGGGACGCAGTTTTACGGTAACCACAGTGACAGTTAACGCCGTCTATGCACAAATTCCGGTTTCATATTTACACACCTGGTAATTATGAAACAAGATAAATTTAACTGGCAAGCTCAAGTGCAAATTCGTTGTGGATTTGGCGGCTATTACACCGTATAATCAACGGATCTCAGTAACTAGTGTGGAAAGAGCTATGAAGTTTTGCATAATGCTTTTTTCCATCAAATAGAGTTCCACTAAGAACGGATTTTACGAAATGTATCCCTGTTTTTCAGTGTTGACAACTTACAAAAGTAAAACACTACTTGAAAAGGCTTCTTCAACGTTCATTATATATACAGCAAATTTTGCAAGAATACTCTTCGGCACCATTAGAAAATGGTTGTGGGGTTGAATGCTCTTCCAAGAGTACCTGCTATCAGTATTGGTAACAAATCACTACAGTAATTAATTTATTCGCTGATTAATCAACTAGATGTAACTAATGTGGACAGAGCACTGAACAGGTTTTACGAAATTCATCCCTGTTCGCCAGTGTTGCCAAATTAAAAATAAAGAAAATACTTGCGAATGCTTCTACTCCATTTATCATATCTACACCAAATTTTGTATGAATACTCTTCGGAACCTTTTGAAAACGACTATGTGGTTAAACGCTCTAACAAGAACACAAGTTAGTGTTGCTAACAAATCACTAATTCATTCACCCACGGAACTCAGTAACTAATGAGGATAAAGCTGTTAAAATTTGCATGTGGTCTTTCTCAGGATATAGAGTTTCACTAAGAACTGATTTTAGGAAATTCATCTCCATTAGTCAGTGTTGCCAACTTTTACTTTGGAGTTGAACGCTTCGCCAAGAACGAAAGTTGTCAGCGTCCCCAACAAATGAATGATTTATCCACTCACACAATAGTCAACGAAACTCAGTAACTAATGTGGATTGAGTACAGAAATTTTGCACTCTGTATTTCCTCGTCAAATAGAGTTCCTTTACGAAAAGGATTTACGAAATTCACCCCGTTCATCAGTGTTGCTAACTTGAAAATAAAAAAAACTACTTTCAAATGTCTCTTCATCGTTCGTGATATCAACAGAAAATTTTGTATGGACTATCTTCGACATTAGGAAACGACTGTGGGCTTGAACGGTCCCCAAGAACCAGAGCTGTCATTACTGCCAACAGATCACTGATCCATTCACTCACGGAACAATAACTCAGTAATTCAGTAACTAATGAGGATAGAGCTGTGAAATTTTGCGTATGATTTTTTCTCATCGTATAGATTTTCACTAAGAACGGATTTCACGAAATGCACTCCGGTTAGTCAATGTTTCCAACTTGTAAAAAATACGATTTTTTCAAATATTTCTTCAGCACTTATTATATTCACACCAAATTGTGTATGAACACAATTTGGCACCGTTATGAAACGAATAGTGGGGCTGAACGCTCCGCCAAGATCCAAAGTTGTCAGTGCTGCCAACAAATTATTGAGTCATTCATTCAGGAAACAATTAACGGAACACAGTAACTAAAGACGGTAGAGCTGAGAAATCTCTCATATTGTCTCTTCTCATTAAATACATCCAGTTTGTCAGTGTTGCCAATTTTTAAAACAATACAATTCTCCCAAATACTTCTACATCTTTCATAGTATCTACACCAAATTTTTCTTCGTCCCAATTAGAAAAAGGTGGGCTTGAAAGTTCCGCGAAGAAGCAAATTTTTCAGTGTTGACACACGTCAATGTGTTGGTGAGGACGTGGAGATCGTGCTCCGTAAAATTTCTGGATTTTTCCTGGTAATTATTGTTCTGGTGATATAAATTGCTGTGCGATGTTACAGTAAGTAATGTTATTTCATTTATATATTATTGAAGTGATTTTTGGTGCAATGAAGTACATAAATATGAATCAAATTTGTATAGTACATACACAATGTATCGAAGGTAAACAAACAAAAGAATATTATTAATAGTGTAAGCTCCTTTGACTTTGAAATGATTCTGCAACTCGAATTATTTTGATAAAACGAACTGAATCTTTCCATCTAAAATATGCATTACACAAGTACCAGATCCTAATAAAAATTAATAATTGATGGGATCGAGAAATTTCGATTAATCGGAAACTATTACCAGAGAGAAAAGACTTAAGTCGAGTTAAGTCTTTTCTCTCTGCTATTACATTATGTTTCTCATAATAATGTAGATTGGAAGTAAAAGAAAGCAGACAAATAAATAAAATTTGTCTGATTCTTCAATATTAATTTAGAACGCGTAATATTATAATTGAAGTACAGATTTTATATTTAACTCTGATGAAAATATTGGACCAGTTCCAAGATATAAGGAAGTGGAGCACGATATATCAAATAAGAATGTGTTCGTATATTGAATGTCAAAAATGTGTTTCACGACAGGACGTCTAAAAAATTCAATGTTCAGACTTCTTTAATCTGTGGCACTTAAAATGTGTTGAACTGAAGGAAATTGATCTTGAATACTGTTCCCACGAAACGAGAGGAGACAGAGAAAATGGCTATAGAAAACGAGAGGAGACAGAGCTTTCGTAATGTAAAATATACAACATTTCGAGACGAGACACTCTCTGGACCAGACATTTTCGAGACGAGACAGCCTAAATCTCGTTTCATCGGCAACACTGATCTTGAATTTATAAAGTCGATAAATCAATCGTGGGAATATAAAAACTGTACTAAAATTTGACGATCTAGTTCGCGTGATGACAACGAAACCGCCGCAGACCTACCATCTATAGCGAAAGTGTACAAATTAATGTAAGATATAAAAGTTGAGATGGAAAGCTTACGCAAATATCATAAGAAAATAACGTGAATTAGGTAAATCCCTTGAACTTGCTCACTAGAAATTGGATGAAAACATAGAACTTGTTAGGAAACAGTGAAAATTTAAACACTTGTATAGCCAAAATATTAGCTTATCCCATAAGGAATGTCGTATTCTTGCACAGTGAGGAAAAGAACGATAACTTACCTGGGGCACTACCGTTAGTCAGGAAAATAGTCTCCATCGGACTCCACAACAGTCTGCCACCTGTCAACCACTTGTTGAACCTCTTGCTACCTTGCGGTTTTGGACGCAAAAAACTGGGTCACGCCTCGTCGAACATCATCCTCATTTTGCAATATTTTCCGGGAAAGGTGGCTTTGCAGGTTGCGAAAAAGACAGTAGTTAGTTGGTGCAAGATCTGGTGGAAACGCCGGCTGGGGGAGTTTCTCCCACCAAAATCCTCGATGTTAGCATAGGTTCTTCTTGCCGTGTGTGGGCGCGCGTTATCACCATGGATGAGCATACCCTTGCGATTAACCAGAGCAGGACATTTCTCCAACAATGCAGTCCGTAGGATTTCAAGCTGCTGAGAGGAGACATCTGCAGTGATGGTCTGGTTACGTGGCAAGAGCTCAAAATGGATTATCCCACGGATATCCCACCAAACACTCAACATCAATTTGCGGGGGATGGAAAGCCTGTTTTAGCACAGTTCCTGCCCCTCCCTTAACAAATTCCGTTTGCGCGTAATGTTATGGTAGAGGGACCACTTGTCATCCCCTGTCACCATTCTGTCCACAAATTGTTCACATCTGTGACGGGGAAGCAGGGAACTGCAGATGTCAACTCGCTGCTGCTTCTGTTGAGGTGTTAACGAATGGGATACCCATTTTCCGAGTTTCGACACATACCCAAGGTCCTGGAGATGACAATGAACGGTCGAATGGGTGACATGATATTTCGCTAGCCAGTTCTTCAACGGTTTGCATTAGGTTTACCTCCACCGCTGCTTGCAAGGCATTGTTGTCCAGCTGCACAACTGTCTCCCTTCTCGTGGCTTATCGGTGAGGCTGGTGTTCCCAGACCGAAATCTCTGGGACCACCTTTTTTACTTTCGCACATCCAGAGCGCTCTGACCACATTCGACATTGATGTTTCGTGCCGCTGTGCTGGCTGATGTCCCTGGTGTAATTAATAGCGCGTGACATGCCATATGAGGTACACACTGCTGCATAATCAAGCGAGCTTTACTATTCGCTCATCAGATGGTGTCATTGCAGTGATCATCGCACATACATTATTTATGGTATAACCTGGTATAAGGATTGACTAAAGAAAATGTATTTTGAAGAAACAATTAGATGAACTTGAACAATATTATAGGAGAAATATTATTGAAATATATTGTGTTCTGGAAACGCAGAATGAAAATATGCATGACGTTGTGAGAAATGTAGCAAAGTTATTATACATCGAACTAAAAATGAACAAATTGATATCTACCATATGTTGCAAAGGTTTCCAAATCAGGCAAAAACTGAAATGATTGTAAAGTTTATTAGAAGGGTTGATAAGGAGAAAGTTTCGGAAACACGAAAAGTTAAGAGAAATTTGAATACAATCCAGTTAGACTTTAAAATTAATAAAATAGTTTTCATTAATCATAGTCTTACGAGCTATAGAAAAGGTACTCTTAGTAAAGCTTGGAAAGTTTAGAAAAGTAATTAAAAAAGGATGTAAAAAACACACTTTCTAAAGATGGACTAAAATAAAAAATTGAACTAATCTTATAAATAGGGAAATAAAAGCGTGGGTGCTCTTAGATATTATGATTTTACGATAAGGTAAGCAAGAGCACCCACGCTTTTATTTTCCGATTCATAATATTAATTGAATTTATTATCTTTTACTTTTTAGTCCATCTTAAAAAAACTTGTTTTTAAAAAAAATCCTTTTTTAATATTTTTTATGTATAATAGACGAATATTAAACTCCCTGGGAAATAGGCAACCCAAACTTCACACAATAGATGCGGCGTTGCGTGCATTTAAATATAATTTCCAATTATTTTATTATTAATTAATTACAGTTAACTGGATTATTCTATCGTATATCTAATGATTGAATATTGTATTGTCATCGGAAGCAAGCAAGTATCAAAATTTCAAAGAAATCGGGTGATGGAAAATGAGTTAAAAATCAATTACTAGATTTGTACTAGAAATGATTGCAGAACAAGTTATTATAAAGGGTGTAATAAAAATGTTTTGTTTGTCTATAAGTATATAACACTGGATACTGGTACGATTAAATTGAGAAAGAGAGAAGGTGATAGACAAGTTTTTGTACTCAAAACACCTGAAGATGTTTTAAAATTGTGAGTTTCAATGATCATATATCTATTTATTATCGGAATGTAAGAGGGTTTAATACAAAAATCAAGGATTTCTATATGAATAGTTTCTTATGTGGACATGGTATTATAGTGTTAAGAGAAACTTGGTTACATAATGGAATATATATCAATGAGTTGCTCCTTACAGTAGTTATAATGTGTATCGTAGAGATAGGTTTGGTAGCGCAGTAGATGATGTATTGATTGTCATTAAGCAAAATTTTGTTTCAAGCTCAGTTAATTTATACGGTAATAATGAGGCTGTATACATTATTTATTTTTTTCAAAATGCAATATACATATTATCTGGTTGCTATCCATTTCATTCCTTCGTCTATCTATTATGAGGTCTATGGTTATATGTGGTGCAAGTTTTATTTTGATTAGGCCTACTTTTCCCGTTTTCAAGATATTCCATTAAAACCTCACTATTGCCTTTATATACATTTTTGTGACATTCGAAGTTCCGGACACCCTAGCTCCCCTCTCCCTGGACCATGACACCTTAAATTTTGGTAATCTACATATCTCGCTATGTTGCTTACGATGTATTAGATGTGAATAGGATTTGTGTGTTTGAGAACCGTGACCCTTCCTTGTGAGTACTTTTATCTAATTGCAGATTTGATATTCAAAGAAAATGTTCCTAAAGTTAAATCGCATATAAGAAAAAAATATCTATGCTGGTTTACCAATGAAGTAATAGTACAATAAAACTGAAATATTCTTACAGGAAAAGAATTAAGAATTCTGAGTACAATAAATTAATATTTTGTGAAATTCGAAAGAAATTAAAGAGCACGATAAGAAAAGCTTACAATAATTATATTAAAGTAATTGAAGAAAATTGTAAATATGATACTTGATCTTTTTGGAATTTAGTACAAAATATAAGGGATAAGATAGAAAATAGTAACAGCATTATGAATTATAATAACAAAATATTAGGTACGGGTTCACATATTGCTACCGGTTTTGCAACTTTTAAAAAAAAATCTGTCTATGATTGCTCTCGACAGATAGTTGCGGTATCTGAAGATCCTGATATTGGGTATATGAATATTGCCTTTAAATGAAGTGTCCTTCAAACAATATAGAGATGCGATTAAGAAGTTGAAGCCGAAAACAGCTAGTGGACCTGACGAGATACTTCCATATATACTGAAAGTATGTTCTGAAGTTCATATAGAGCCATTGTGTTTTATTTATAATTTAATAATAAGAACTAAGACTTTTCCTGATATATGGAAATCAACACGAGTCTCTTCAGTGTTCAAAGCTGGTGATAATAGAAATATTGAAAATTATCGAGCAGTGGCAATTTTATGTGCACCTGCCAGGACATTTGTGCAAATCATATATAATCATATACTGACTCATGATAAAAAAATTATATTACTGCAAGTCAAAATGACTTTTTTCCTTGTAGGTCCATGATGACTAACTTAGTAAATTATGTGCAATACATGTATTCAGCCTTAAATAACAGATGAACAATATATTTTGATTTTTTCAAGTCTTTATACAAGGTTAATTATCCTATGTTGTTGACAAAGTTTGGTCTATCATCTTCATTTGTAGCTCTTTTTAACCCATATCTTACTCTTCGTAAGCAGTATCTGGTGTACAAACAATTTGAATGATTTGAATATAATTATAACCAGCTCAGGAGTACTTCAGGGATCTAATTTAGATTCATTATTGTTTTAGTTGTATGTTAATGATCTACCAAATGTTATTAAATTTTCAAATTGTTTAATGTACGCAGATGACATAAATTATGCTCAATTCCAACCTGTTGATGATTGTCAATTCCTCCAGGGAGATGATATTGATGCTTTTACGTAGTTGAGCTGATAAAATTGTCTTCAGTTGAACAGGAAAAATGTTATATGATTTTTCTGCAAAACAAAACTCAACTTTCTGAGGGATTAAAGAATTGGGAATACATCAATTAACAAGGGAGAATCAATTATTAATTTAGGTGTTATTACTAATGAACGCTTAACATTCAATGATCATATTCAATACGTAATCAATAGTGCCTTCAGGAATCTGGATTTCCTACGAAGAAATGCAATTTATTTGAATAATAAAGATTCACTTAGAACTTTTTAATAGTATGGTAAGTAGTAATCTAGAGTATGGTTCAGTAATGTGATATAGATGTCGGCGAAGAAAAATGAGTCGATTCAGGAACGCTTTTTACGTTTCTTGTATTATAAAAAATACAATCAATCTCCAATTGAAAATAGAATTTCATATAATAACTTACTAACCGAATTCTATTATACTAGTCTTATCAGACGTAAAATAGACGAGCAAATATTTTTACACAAAACAGTTAATGGAAAATTTTATAACAGCTATTTCTTAAGTTTGATTGGTTTTAATATCAAAAGAGCAAATACACAGATAACGTATCTATTTTCATACAGAAAACCAAAAACAGAGCAATTCAAAAATTCACATTTACTTACAATGTGTTCCGTGTAGGGATGTCAACTACTCGCTCGACTCGAGTCGTGACTCGGTCAGACTAGAGTCGAGTCGAGTCGTGACTCTTTCAGACTAGAGTCGAGTCGAGTCGGTCCTCAGTACCTGCTCGAGTCGAGTCAAGTCGGTGCACACTATGTTCTCGAGTCAAGTCGAGTCGGCGCTCACCATGTAATCGAGTCGAGTCGAGTCGGCGCTCACTATGCACTCGAGTCGAGTCGAGTCGGCGCTAACTATGAACTAAAGGCGGTGCTCACCATGTTCTCAAGTCGAGTCGAGAAGGTGCTCAGTACCTGCTCGAGTCGATTCAAGTCGGTGCTAACCATGGGCTCAAGTCGGGGCGAGTCGGCGCC
>JAGDQP010006095.1:0-55784 GCA_022664845.1 Lepisma saccharinum
ATAACCAACACACACTGAATGAGATGAATACCTTCCAATGAAAGTCATTAATTAGACATTTCCAATCCTATAGGAGAATGCGAAAGGGGAATGATTAAAATATTATCTACATTAAATATATCCAAGCTATACTATTTTACAAATAAAAACAAAACCATTATAATGATTCTGTTTTACATCATCAGAACTTTTCTGTTATGAATATTTTCCCCATTGTTTCGATATGCTAAGACCAAACAAAAAGTCCCTTGGAGGCTGGTACAACCGCCAGATATGGACAAGCTTGATCATTACATTTGACTGCATTAACAAATGATGACCGATAGATATACACACCACAGAAATACGTAAATTAACAACAATGACCAATATAACAATATAGCCACATAGATTGTTTAGTGGTTACCTAGGAGACAAAACTAAACTCAAATTATTATTCTTGAGTTAATTCCAAATGATGTAGAAGTTCGTGTTGTAAAATATTCCGTATATTAATACATGTTTAACTTATACTTTTTCACTTTCATTATATGACATATTATTAATTAGAATTAACTAAACTTAAATTTAAAGGTATCATCAAACAGAGCGCCTAATCATCTTATAATACGTACAATACAAAATATCGTTTAACTTAAAGTTTATACAGAAATATCGGTCAGTGACTTTGAAGAAGAATCACCTTTATAACGAAACTGTAGTATAAATTCTGAGTTTGTAAGTTTTCGTTAAGTTAGTAGATTTAGTTTTGATTTGATAATTATGGGCTGAAGTTTTACCTTCAGCCCTTTCAGGAGAAAATAGGAAGATGCTACCTTGCAACAAACGTAACTGAGGCAGTATTATTCTACAAGTAAACCTTGGGAAGATATTTGAGAAAATATAGTATTTGTTGACCGAAAGAAGAACTTTAAACAAAATATATCAATCTTTACAAAATATCAGAAACATTTTATCTTTTCGTTAAGTTAAAAGCTTCAAAAAGTATTTTGTGTACGTTTACCTCAAACAGTGAATACAAAATAAGGCCCATACTTCCCACCATCTTTGGGTCTGAGAGGAATTTAAAGTTGTATGATTAAAGCACTAAATTAATTGATTTTATGAATTTTAAGTCCCGAGGGGTATAGCCGTTTCAAAACAGTTAAAAAGTCGCGATAGCATTTTTATTGAGAAATTATTTTGCAACGAGAGTATGATCAGTGCGAAATAAGGATATATTTGAAGGGTACACTGGAAAACAATCAAATTCTATTTTTGAAAGTTCTGAGACAACACACAGTTCAAAGAATCAGAACTTGAAATAAGATTTATTTCTGACGCTCAGTCATTTTATTGGTCTGAGCTAAAGATACTTGAGGACAAAGTAAATTAAAATTCAACTGTTTACAATTTCAAATATTTTGATCCTCGGATCTTAAAAAAATAACATTATTTGTTCTTTACATATAACTTTAATTTACTTTACACCAAGACTTTGTATTTAGTGTGTTTTGATATATTTAGGAGTATAGTAGCTTCTTAGCTGACGTCTAAGAAATTCTCCTTAAGCAGAGAAATGTATCGAAACGGTTGCACACAGTAAATTATGAACACCTGGACAACAGAAAGAACAGGTTATACATCTTGGTTGCGGCAATACGATCAATGGGTTTGGTTAAAGTGAATATATTAGTATGAAGCACATTACACTCTTTTTTGAGTAGTTTGTTTTCAAGCGATCTAGACACTTTATTGTGTTGTAAACGTAACGAATATCAACTTGTTTGTTCACCTAAATCTCCCGTCGTGCACTATTATTCTGTCATAACAAGAATGACAAAGACTGAAGGCATGTTTGATGCCTCTAGAGTTAACCTGTAGGTAAAGCCTTGTTAGAGTCCAAAGTAGCAGGTAGTGAAAGCCAATCGGATTCTAAGTGTTATCCCTATTATCCTAAAAAGAAATTTTCTCGAAAGCTATTGGCAATCGATTAGTAACTTATGATGCCACATAATGATCTAAAAGATGGTTATGTTTTGAAGCTAAAATCGCTTCGGAAAACATAGTATAGCTCTCATGGACGTAGTATGTATATCTGGGAAGTTGATGATCAAAAGAAGAAACGGAGAATAATGCAATACTAAACACTTAAACAAAAAATGAGCTAACAGAGCGTAACCTATCCATGTTAGAATAGGAAGCTCATCTAATACACAATAGAAATGCGTTCCGATGTCGAGTTTAAGACGTATCTAACTTTCTCATCAAGCAAGAGAACAAGTGATGAGATTTTTAAAAGCAGTGATGTGATATTTACAAATAATAGACAAATCTTGGTCATATTTTATATATGGACCTAAATATATGAAAAGTAAATGGGATTTATTATTTTCGAATTGCATTTTCTTCCCTTTGGATATGTCTATCTAGTTCATTATCCTATTGCATACAATTGCAAATATTTGTATCGAATTTAGCATTCTATATTTGCTTCATCCACTCCTGTGTACAGTATAGTTTGCTCTGGTATGTGGAAATGATGACTACACATAAACAATACTTTTCATTCTTTTCCTATTTTCCTTAATTTATAATTGCATCTTTCAATATACAAGTACATAAAGCAAAATTGAATTCCTTAACGGATTACCTCAATTCAATTTCAATACGAAAGTTATTTAACTACAGGTGTTAAATAAGAAATAACTTAGAAGTATCCTGTTTAGTACTTTCCAGTACTATTGAGGAATTGCTTCAGGTTAGTAAAAAAATACAAACAATTTTCAGCTTGCCAGTAGTGTCATGAAATTTAGCTATTCAATTGGAATATATATAGATAGTAATTTTAAATATTTGTCAAATTTCCGTGTTTTCTGGCTTATATACCATTAATCCGGTTGACTAGTCAGCAAGGTTTGCACTACTACCTACCTAAACCGGGTCAAATATTCGCTATGAGTCTGTTCTCCCATTAGTCGGAACGTGTGCACGGCAGAAGGAGCTATGGTTGGTGAAACGCCAGGGTGTGATGTTCCTTCCGAAAATGTTCAGATCGCTCTTGGCTCGAGTGCGCAAACATACCAAACACCAATTTTTTCGCCGAGTCAATGTGCCATCCACGGTGCCCCTCGTACATTGCGCCATCATGTAACAATTTCAAATCTCTGGACATCCACATTCCTTTAGAAATCTTTCGTCAATCAAGATTTCCGGCAAGCAGTAACGGTCTCCTTTGCCTCCAAAACCCATCGAGTTTACTGTCAGAGCATTGACAACTGCGAAAGTTGGGAACAATGCTGGATGCTAGCTGATATTACTTTGAGGAATAACGGTAAATGATATTTTTGTAATCCTAAGTGGTTTCTTACAGCTGTATCTTCTGCATTGACAAGAACAGACGATCTCCTGTTTATTATGCTTCAACTCATTTGTGTTTCTGAAAGATTATAAACGATAACAAGATCATGGTTACGCAAAGGCAAATTATATGTTATACTACAGTGTAATGGTGTAAGAAGAATACCCATTTGCGTGCTACGCAAAAATTTTTATATTAAACATAGTGTGATATAAATTCGTGGAAATATATGAGCTTAAAATAATTAACAGTGAACAACTAAGTTAAAAGTACGGACATTTAGTTAAATTTTACTAAGTACGATATTAACATGGACAGGCCCTTTCATATACGAACTATCCATACAAAGTACGGATGTACGGTATCTCCTATTAATCATCTAACTGCCCTGAGCCAAAGTTGCATAAAGGTCTGAAAACCTAATTTCAGATTCAATGATATTGTGAGGATAAAATATTCAATATGGTACTGCACACATAAAACATCGTATTCTGTACAGTGTAATAAGACAATACACGATTTATGGCATTTTCTGCTCAACGGCTTTTTAAAACTTATTTAGTCCCAGTTCTTCCCTAAACGAGATACTGAGCCTAATTCAGGACGTAATCAATCCATTGTTATACATAGCAACTGCACTTCCAATACGTCAGCCTTGGTTTATCTTGGCCAACGAGGAAAACACCAATATATTTCTTCTGGGTGATAATACGCTTTCAAAATTGTCTCGAAAGCAAGAATTATCAACTCAATTATGCTACATACAAAGTAAGTAAGAAACCAAGACGGTAGTACGTGAAAACGTGAGAAAATAGGAAGTAAACGAACATGGGAACATAGAGTATCGAACTTAGAAACTGAAGTTGCTAATCTGTGGGCATCAGGTGATGAAGCCGACGGGAAAGATTGACTTTACGAAAGGAGTCTGAGGTTGACATTGAAAGAGAAGAAGCATATGTTACATAGGTGAAAGAGCAGAAGGGAAAATGTGACTCGAAAGAGGTGGTACGTGCAGCGGAGGAAATGATCGTTGCCCCGGTTTGAAGATACGCAGACAATAGCGGGAAGAGAGCAATCCACGTGAGAAGACGTAAATGAAATCAACTGAAAACGCTCATTCGGAGCAAAACCGTAGCTGTTCAACAACTACGGGCGAGAGTAGTGAAGGTAAACGCTGTGAATGAAGAAGGAAAAAACACGACAAAGGAGACATAGAATTGCAAAGGACCTATCCGAAAATAGGCTAATGATATGAACATATCTTTACTATTCGGCCTAGAGATGTTCTTTCACGACGTATTCTGCTTAAAGGAATCGCATGTCTGCAAAGACATTCCTTCAACAGTTCGAAAGTGAAGCCGCATTATTGGTGGTACTGCATCACCAATTGGTACAAATCTTGGCATTTTTTCTCAAAGGTCTACCTTGTCCTGGTTGAAGTCAAACTAAGATAGATTAAAAAAAATCGAAAGTTATTTTTGCAACATTACCACTCAGAGGATGTAGCATGTGCAAATTCTACAGATTCTACAGCCTACGGCATGATAGTGGTTTCGAGAATTTAATAACGAAAGTTATAATGCCATACTGAACCACGACACATACATTCCACAAACCCATATATGTAACAGTCTAGTTACATTCCTGCCGATACCAGTACGAAGGATTTTTGAAGCAGTGTCAGATCTTAGTTTGGCTAAAGTCTTAGCAAGGGTAAGATGGTTAGAAATCATCCTTGATGATGTCCCAAATCGGATGAACCCTCTGCCGAGGAAGTCGAAACCTGAAGATCTTAAGAAGGAACAGTACAAATCGCTTGCAGTCACTGAAGTTGAGGGTTCGAAGATTCCCTAAGGTGAGGACTTCTAAAAGGCTGCGGAAGAATATAGTGGCCAGAAAAGACGAAGAAACAAGCTATCGCAATGGTGGGAATAGACCCAACCGGGGTCGGAGAAGAGGTAGGTCGTGGAGAAACGATATAGGTCGGACGATGAGATAGGTTATGACTATCAAGAGATCTGGATGATACCTGGTCGGCCACGAGACTCAGGAGTGAGTGAAGTGGAAACTCGAGAAGTGCAGGATGATACTAGGCCCATAGGTGAAAAAAAATATTGACAACTGTGCATGGCTAACTGGGAAATAATTGATTTCTGGAGCACATTGGAGACGAATTGTGATGTCGATTAGAATATAGCAATTCATTTGTCACCGGAGGAGGAACCAGTGTGAGCACTGAACAATGACAATTTTAGTGTATGATAGTGAGTGATATATTGTATTTAGTGTTTAACGGTCCAGTGGTACAAGAGTTCGTCCAAACGCCGTTTGCTACAGTCACCGATGACATTCGACTCCTGTAGTAGTCGTCGTTACTGCCGTGAATCATAAATGGCCTGCAGCATTGTCAACTATATACATGTAGTCCGTAATATCAACATGTGCCATAATTTTAGGTATGCAAGCAAATGAACAGGTCGAGGTGGTCCGAAAGAATTAGATAAACCTGACCAAAATTAAATACACTATCTAAGCATCTGAAAAAGTGGTTCTGTTTGAATCTATACTTTCACATTCACCTGTCTAAAGGCCTCCTGGCTGAGATGTCCTTATGAACCATGTTCTTTTTTGTCGACGGATACGGACTTGAGTGATCACCTCTTGCTGATACATCTGAAAGGACTGAGCTCTTCTTCCGGGAGGTTACTCTCTTGCCTTTGGTCTTTTCGTATGTAAAGAAAGTCTCTTGGGACTATCTCTTGCTTCTGGGAAACTGTGACTCACTGAACTCTCGCCGGCGGAAGCAGGATATCATCTGGGACTTTCCTTGAATGTTACATGCCCCTCATGCAGGTCTTAGCAGTCGTCACTACCCGTCACAACTGAAGGCCCAGTCTGGTAAACATGTCAATCTTACCTTCTCTGCCCCACGTAGCAGTAGGATCACTTTGAAGCACAAAGAATATGCGGTCACCTTCGTTGGCACCCGAACAAGGATCATGTAACCATATCATAATCTGAAGAGTAGGATTAAACATTCTGAAGACCGCGTATCATAATTTCCTAGAATTACTCCAAATTAAATTGCAGAATCTCGTTATTATCATGTGTACGTGCTTGTAGGTACAGTTACGAATAAGGTGGATAAGTTTAGATATGTAAAGAGATGAACCATGCCATTGAAGGAGAGATAAGAGAGTTAATTATATTTCTTCAACATAGATTTCAGGACTAGAGAGACAACTATAGTCTAAGGCTATCATATGTCGGAGCAAGGGAATATCTTTTTAGATTTTGTGTATTTTTTTTTTAAATAGTCGTATGGAAAACTCAATTGCTGTATATTCTACAGCCAATGTAAAATGAAACGAGCCAATGTAAAATTGACATTTTCCTAATAAAGTTTCCCGATCATCTATGATATTACTAGTCTTAAGTTTTGAGTATTTTAAATTGTTGAGTTTTATATTAATATTGTATTTGTCAAAGATTTTGTGACGTAACTCATATTTCGTATGCTTCATAAAGATTCTTCGATTTGTAATAGGCAATTTAAGTATCGTAATAGGATATTCTGAAATTGAAATAAATCACGTATTTACTTTGAAGTTCATTTTCTGGGTGCTATATGATTTTAAAAATATACAGGCTCTGATAATTATTTGATAACTTAAAATCGATAAAAAATATATATCGCTTTGGATAGATCACTGTTTCAGTTCACTAAAACTTCACAAAAATTAAATTCCTATGTAACTGGGAGTGAGTGTGCGTTAGTCTGCAGCATACGCGCATCTGAAAAGCAGTATGAATAAGTTAATATTTATACATATATAGATGTACGAATAACCATGTATTTCCAGTATATTTAGATATTCAATTCTAAATTTGTTTGTTTATCTTACACTTACGGCTAGACAGACAGATATAGCCTAAGATATTCTTTGTGTATCTTATTTTCTTTAACTTATTTTTCTGTAGAAAATGATATTAGCTAAAGAGTGATCTCAGTGTTTCGATGATCTTTATGTCTTAAGGGTCCTACAGATGCCAGGCATGTTCTAATGGGAATGAACTATTTCCAGCACATTGTGTCATAATTATATGATTCGTTTCTTATCACAGTAAATATTAATACTAAGTTCAAATAGACTACCTGTTTATTTGGTAAGGGCATTAATCTTCTGGAGCCAAACACCAATGCATTTATAGTATCTCACTAGTATATAAACCTCCAACCGTATTTATTTATTTGCATAATGTTATACTGATGTTTTCAAAGTGTTGTGGTGTATAACTGAACCTCGCCTTCATCTCGCATTATCATGATCTATATACCACATACAATATGATTATGAGCAAATGCTCATAATGTCCTATACGAATAATTGATGAATAAATAAATAAAATATATATTAAGATTAAAATAATAACCCATAGCCCAACTTCCCTATGCTAACTCTCATAATCCTACATTCTTCTTTCCAAATAGAAGGTGTAGCCCTCTGACGGTGCTAGCAGCGGCTTGACAAAAAATAAACTGATAGTTAATTTTAACGCGAAATCTACTTTTCAAGGTTCGAAGATCTGCTTTAACTTAATTAAGCAATATCATCTAATGTTATAAGTATTTTGTGTACGAAATTTTGTTTTAAATGCTCTGCCTTAATATTTGTATTCGAAACATTCGAGCTAACATTCGAAAGTTGAGTTCCGGAACTGATAATGTGAGTATTGAGTACAAATCGATTAGTTATTTAATTGGATGATTTTTCTATTTATATGTGTGAACATCACACACCGCTTTAAGCGTTCAGAAAAATAAAGTTTAAGCACACATCAAGTAAACAGATTAAATCAGATTTTGTAACCTTATGTAAAATTTGGAAAGCAATTCAAATTATTTGTAAGTTGGAATCTGATCAATTAATCTATCTGTCCTTATATTTTACGAAAATTTAACTCAAAAGTGTCCTTGAAAATATTTAAGAAAAAAATCAACGATTGTTGAATTGTTTTATATTACACCATTAAAATGTTTTCAAATTATCCACTTGTGCAAGTAAAACTGGTTGAGAAGAGTAACAATCCGTCTACTTTAAGTGGTTATCATCTGAAACTACAAATTATATTCCACGTAAGATCATAGGATATATCTTATTGCTCTCCCGCTACTTTCTTTAAGATTATGATCTGAATTGGACTACCTGAGTCATCACTCGGGATTTTACTGTTTAAAAACTTAACGTCATTTCACACAACGTACTTCTATCTGACAACTACTACTTTATATTCCCTAAATTACCCTACCCTAATGTAATCTCATTCAATCTAACCTAATGAAATATTTCTGATTCTAAATTTATCCAACTTAAGCATACCTAACCTCACCTAAGCTAAGCCAATTTAACTTAACTTGACCGTAAGTACTTTCAGCACTTTAAGACTCCTTAACACTTACCTCATGGCTAACACCTTTTTCCTCCGGCTGTTGAACCAAGTTGATATATTAAGGTATTTTCTCCCTATCCAAGCTACATGGCTTTTCTCATCTTAGGCCTGCAGTCTTCTCCGTTCTACGGTCATCTCGTCCCTTTTCTACTTGTTTTAGTTTTGTTAAATCCAGATTTTCAAATGCATGCAATTTATAATGAAATAGTAACGAAACCCATAGCGCCCATAGTGCCCATAGCAACATTTTGATATTTAATTAAACGGTAAGATTAAAACTAACAATTTGTCATTATCTGAGAAAGTAGGTACCGTAGGTAACTATAAAATCTAATAAAAGTATTTTTTCCTTTCTATATTAATTCATGAGAAGTTAAATGCTAGTTTTTCTTTTACAAAACTCATACATGAAGTGTTTCCTTAGTTACAAGAGAACTATGCCAACGAAGATTTTATAATTGTCAATTTTTCGTCTGTTGAAATCTGTCCATTATTTTGATAATGAATAAGATGTAACAACATAATTTAGTAAGTTTATAGATTCCAATGGAATCATTATTTATTCTCATTACAACGTGTAACTTTGTTAATTAAAATTAAGCATTTGAAAAGAACGGACCATTTATTATAGTATGATAGAAAACTAGATACATAGATGATCAAGCAGGACTGGGTACTGGAAAGAAAAATGGACTGATTCATCCATATCTCAAATGCATTTTACTATTTTTTTGGACAGCCATGACCTAAACCCGTTGTATATCTAAAGTTCGTTACTGAACATCTTTATGGCTTTATTTTTACATATCCTAAAAACAACCTACCAGACAGTGGGTGAAAAGTCGATTTGTGAACGTAGTCTCAATTTTCTATTTAGGAAAAATGTATTAAATCAGTATTGAATTTCAGGAGTTGTTGTATATTGAGAAACCCATTTATCTGTAGATGTGAGGTGTACTCTCGTGCAAGTGTAAGTCCCTAGCAATTCACGTAATAGCGTTAATATATTTACCAACTTCCTTTAGAATTAATACTTCCATCAAATTGTATAAACAACTTAATGTATATGCAGTAACTAACTTTAATTTTTTAATTCACGATTGTTTGAATACAAGCAGAACATAGCTATTACTGTTATTTCCCATTCGTCACAAAAGAGTAAAACAGAAATTTTAATTATAATTCAGCAGTTGTCTTATTTTCTTAAACATAAAATTTTGAGCACAACGAACTATCTATGACAATTGTATTCTCAATTATTTAACCAAATATTGAATGACAACTAATACAATAATTGCAAGGTTATCAGGTAATGAATATAATTCACTTTGATTTGAAATCCATATTTTAGACGACTGAACCGTTTTTAGTAATGTTTGCTAACATTTATTTATTTAAGTTATTTATAATTTTATTCCATTATATTTTCCAAGTTCAAATTTAGCATGCCTAGTTGCATTAATTGAATAAAAAACAGGAATTGGTAAACAGAAAATACTTCACACATAACGTAGGCTAACACATATTACTATATATGAAGGGTTTTAAAATATACTTAGCATAACTAATATGAGTTAGATTACGTTTCAATAACTAAGTACTAACTATGAAAGTGATACCAAAATATAATTATCTTTTTACCTTAATCTTGATTTTTAACTCCCTTGATCTACAATCAAGAGACGATTACGTTAAACTGGGTTAAAATATTTCATATGTTGAAGAATACATATATTTTAGTATTTAGATTAATTTAAATTTAATTGTATAAAACTTATTTTCAGCTTACATACACATAAAATACTAAGCTGTAGCTCTAAGCTGGGGATTTTTGAATGGGGTTTCATTTTTTCACCCATACTAGAAATTACTAGCCAATAGGTAATAATTTTAAAGCACCTGACTTCTTCTGAATTAAGTTAGCTAGTAGATGTCACTAGCGATTTAATGGGATTCGTGAATATAAAATGTTTCCGGGCATTATTTAAGAATCGCTCTCCGCAATTACTAAAATGTATTCTTAACTGGAAATTGTACATGTGGATAAACAGCAACGATATTTAACATTTTAATCTTAAACACAAAATAATTTTAGTTACTCATACTAATCTAGAGTTCATGTCGACGTAATAAATTCGATATGTATAGCATGGAGTGTTTTATATGGATTAAAGTATTTTCTCTTGAAAGAGTCGAAGATAATCTTCGACTCAAGCGTTTAAAGTAATCCTAAATTAGTAATTAATTTTAACTTCTTTCTATATTCTAACAACAATCTATCCATTAAGAAATTTTGATTTTAGATATTAAGAAACGAACGCCAATGCAAATATAATTACAATTTTGTATGCATTATAATAAAGGGTATCGGAATTTTTATTAATTTGCAAGATATATTACTATTGAAATCCTGTATACAAGAAAAGTTTTAGTAATTGCTACTACTACTAACTCTGGCTTATGGAACTCACAAGTTCACCGCCGCAGTAACAAACGCTCGGCATTTTATACTTCTCGAATATTCCTTCTAGTATTGTCTTTTCAACGATGTCTCGGTCTTCCCAATGATCTCCTTCTTTCCGGCCTTCCAACAAGGATAGAATAAGTCCTTTGCCTTTCCCTCATCCTTGCTACATTCCCTGCACTCTTTAGTAGTCGTGATTACATTATTTTTACAACAGCTGGTGAATCGTAGAGTCCGTGGAGTTCTTCATTATGCAGTCTCCTCCACTCCACTCTCCAGTCATCTGGTCCCGTTTAGGCCTGTATATCTGTCTCAAAACCTTATATTCAAACACACATAGTGTATGTTCATCTGCAAGGCTCGTACTCCAACTTTCGCAACCGTAAAGTACTACCGGCAGAATAATCGTTCTGTATATTTTCAATTTCCTTGACGTTACTCGCGATGTTAGAAATCTTTTTTCGACCGAATAAAACATGCGATGCCCCATGCTAAGCGAATTTTCATTTCTTCCTTGATCTCATTTTAGCTGGTCACGTATTCCCCCAAGTATTTAAATTCGTTTACTTCTTCTATGACCTCATCCCTAATTCTTATGTTTTTATTTCCTTCATTCCCTGTGTTTCCCCTTGATATCATGTACCTGTTTTATCTATGTTTACCTGTAGACCTATCTCATCGCACGCTTCTACTAAGACATCGGTGTTCCTTTGTAGTCCATCTATATCGTAATTCTAGTATAGAACGGGTTATTAAAACCATTCAATGATAGTCCAAACGAAAAACTGAGTAAAAGAAGGTCGTTTACCAAATACAGGAAATGCCTATGTGAATTACATACGCAAGACAAATTTCAGAATGAATTTGATACGAATATTTATAAAATGGCAAATACTCATTAACCAAATAATATAACAAGAGATAACAAGTTGCTTTAAGCAAATATTTACAACGCAAGTACCTATTAACAACTTTGAAATCTATTTTCGTTTATCGTCATTTACTGAATTATTTTTCTTAAGTAATGATATCGTTTCTATAGTTTTCTACACGATTATAAGTAGTATGCTAGATGCCGCTGTAAAACTAATTTTCTTCAGCAAATATTAGCTTCGGGACATACGTTAGAGATACAGTTCACAATTTGAAAAAAGATGCACAATAATTAAATACGCAATGCCCACTACAATTACTACTACCACTTGCTTATGTTGCTGAATGATGAAAATATTCGACGTTCAAGACCATTGCTTATACAAACGCACTTTCTCATAGGCAGATCTCTCGCTTAACGAACAATGAAATTCAGTCTGTTTCACTACTGTAATGAAAAAAAATATATGTTAGAAAAAAATGAACTTTCGAACTTGGACCTTTCCTGGATGGTGAGAGTACTGACAATAAATTGGTTGCCATCCATTACATATTTCTTTTCTCAGTTCTCGATTCGTTGAACACATCATTACTGACAGACACTTCCGTCATCCTCAATTCACGCCACGGATAATTAGGACCTAACGGAGGCCTGTTTAGACCACGGTTCGCTACACATTTTCTAATACTGAGCAGAATAAAATAAATATATATATCTTGCGCCAGATTGCATTAAAGATCGCAATCAGAACTTTAATTATTATTATTGCTATATTCTTAATCAAATGTAGGAGAGGTACCTTTCATTGAATTTGCTACTAAGAAATCACACACTTGAGGGTTTGAATAATAAACTATTTTTTTCGAATAACAAAGGATTAAGACATAAAAATATAAAGATAACTGCGAAACAAATTAATAGAGCTTTGGCACTGGAGGATTTTTGAATTAATTCACAATTTGAATTCGGTGAATCTTCTTCCGATTTAACACACTAAATATCCCAAGCAAAATTTTCTTCTTCGTGAACAGATATCGAAAAGGAATCTCTCACCTTAATACACCACTGAACGGCCTCTTTCTCTCTCTCCCTTTTTTGCCGTGACCTTATTTCTCTTCGAACTTCTGCTCCAAGAGCGGAATGGCGGAATGGTGCTCCCAACTACGGCCCAGGCCGCTTCCTCCGAAAGTCGAAGGCGCACCATTATCTTCTCTGGTATTTTCTTTATGACACTCTCTGCAAGGTATAGAGTCAAATCCTGACTCCTACCTCCTCTCGACAAGGAGCTCTCCGCAGAACCTTCTATGAGTGCCAATCCCCTTGCAAATACCTTACCTACCTCTTATCATAGTCTGGTTCGGTAGCAAACCTCTTGAACTTTCTCTCGACTCGCCTATTTACTGTAAATACGAGAACTTATGTGACTGCTTTGTACTACCTACCATTTGAATCTAATTAGACCTAAATGGTAGCGCGCCCCCGTCTCCTCAAAATTCTGGCAACGTCTCTGTCACTCTTCTGGATTCATAATACTTGCTTTCTCTGAAACAACATTCCAGGCAATCAAGTTTAAATAAAAACTCGAGAGCGAGATCATTAATTTCTCATCAATTTCTTATTCGATACCAGGCCTCCGAGGAAAGCCTGGTGCCTTCTATCTTTCTTTCACATTCTCCAATCTCTCGGAGCGCTGCCAACTTACACCTTCACTCCACGACGACGCGAAACCAACCTCTCTTCTTGCTGAAGCGACCAGTCTCCCACTCGCCCACATGAGGAGCATTTTCAACAGACACGTTTAAAATGTCTAAAAGTAATCTCAAAAAATGAGAAGCTCTTCGTTTCTCGTTGAGAAGGTTGCCGCCGTTTGTAACGATATCTCTTTTCCACACAAGGCTCTATTGTTTACCCAGTCTTTCAACGAGTCCTTGACCCTTCTTTTTCTGTCCTCTGAGAGGGAACTCCCTCCCTTCTCGCAGTATACTACATTTAAAACAAGAATATAACTTAACGCAGTTAGAATTTTAAAAGAAGGAAAATATTCTCCACTGCCATATTCATTTACGCAAAAACATATTCTGAAAAAAAAAAAGTACAACCAAACTATATACATATATTAATAATTCATGCAAATTTTAATCTCCACACTTTTAATTTTCAAATAATTTATGTAATGAATTC
The DNA here is from genome assembly GCA_022664845.1 of Lepisma saccharinum. NCBI lineage: Eukaryota > Metazoa > Arthropoda > Insecta > Zygentoma > Lepismatidae > Lepisma > Lepisma saccharinum. The sequence continues at coordinate 14,311 of JAGDQP010006095.1, forward strand.
TGTCTTCGTATTTTGGAACCTGACGAAGGACAGGGTGTCCCAAAATATTCATTACTTTACAAATGTACCAGGAAAACGGAACAATGTCTCTATTTAACGTATCGTAGAGGAGTCAAAACTGTAAAATATAATCTCGAAGGATCACTGTACCTTCCACAATATGTACCTGTAACTTTTATGCAGACTATCCACGATTGTGTATGCATAACGTGTGATTCTACCTTAGGTAAACACTCTTTCTTCCCAGTTTGAGCAGCTAGCATGGCGTTAATGTTATCACAATTTGGAAACTAACAGATTCCTTGTTTCACTTTATGCCTTGTACCGTGGAATATACACCTTCTGGTATAAATTGAATTGAATTGTATTGAATTGAAATGGTCTTTATAGAAGCGGACGAGGATGGCTGCTCTGCCACCTAACCCTTGTCAAAATAAGAGTATGGTTACAATATTACAGTAAGAAAAAAATAAAGGAAGAGTGCACATTAGCTAATAATAAGGGCAATACAAGAATAATAGAATTACATGAAATATACAATGTTACTAGTATAAGAGAACTACAATACAAAAAAGAATGATAAAAGAACAACGCAACATAATGATAATAATAATAAACAATACTATACAGGGTGGTAAGGTTACGGACCGACAAACTTCAGGAGGTGATAGTACAGTGAAAAATAAAGAAAAATGTCCAGGAAACGGGGGGAGGAAATTCCGAGGCGTTACGGAGCTACAGCCTGCCGAAAGCGTGGGAAAATGAACTTCAGAGCGGATTATTACGAAGACGAAAAATCGGAGAGTAGGCGGTTGAGAGTAAATTAGAGGAAGTCACACCCGGGCTATCCAAAAATGCATATTGGAAAATGCTACAAGCAGGGCGCAAGGGATTCCCCAAAGGAAGTAGGGGATTCCCAGAAAGTCTTCCAAGTAACGATGGGTCGAAAGGACCACAAATGGGATGAGTTGCCAACAGGTAACAATAATTCATTGCCGGCTCATCGATATCTCAACGAGAATTAATGTTATGACCATTTTTTTTAAATAATGCATGGTTGCATACCAGACAGGGGTGATAATTAAAGACAGTCAACGAGCGTTTGGCTTTTTGATTAACAATGAGAGAGACTAAGAGTATCCTGTCCGATGATGGTGAGTACGCATTTCAATAGCTGCAGTATAGTAAAAAAGACATCCTCGTTGGTCGAGTGGTCAGTGATATCAAGCGCTGTGACTGACGGAGGGTATTACTTAATGAAGAGGCACGTTCGGCTGGTTAGTAGAAAGAACGCAATGTAATACAGCAGCTAAGGAAGGATAACATGGAAGAGAGAAAACAAACAAGTGTATGTACTAGAAATCATGTGTAAACCGATGCAAGGCAAAACGTAGAAAGTTTTGCATACGATGTCACAAGCTTAAATAACGTAGTTCTATATGTCTATTCTACACACGCAAACAAAATGCGTGCAAGAAAATGATGAATCCGAGCTGAGTCGGAACGTACGAACATGTACCTATTGTAACGCAAAATATACTTATAGTAGAATACTCGAAAAAAGCTATTTGTACATTCTAGCAACTGTCATTTGGAACTCGACTATGGGACATTGGATGTTTTGTGTGCTAGTTTGTACGAACGCTGTATTGTGTATTCTCCAGTGTATGAGTTTTGACGCTCGTTAGCCAGTGTTACGTACCAGTGGTATTTAGGTCAGGGGCGGATTCGATTGCGATTGCGACTCTGTCCATTGCACGAGTGTGAACCGAGAGGGTCAGATTATAGTTGAAAATGCAGAATTTGTCATGAGGGCGTCATTTGTATGTGATGGAGTGTCAAAGCCAAATCATCGTCTCGTCACCTAGCCCGTAATTAAAGACTGTGGGCTCTACCTTCCTCACCCCTGATTATGCATTATATTGATTCATGTATTGCAGTTTATGTACTAGAAATACCTATACCCAGGGGATATAGGTCCTGTGTAGGTCCTGAAATCCGCCGCAACGCGAAGCAGACCAAATAGTATTCACTCCTGTGGTCTCGTGCTTGATTGGATTGTTATACGAGTTATAAACCAGCTGGTGCGCATGTAAGGACGAGACCTACAATATGTGGTCAAGTTGGTTCCGAACGACTGCTTTCGGGAGACCCAGACTGAAGTTGAGCTCGTGACCGGGACACGAAGCACTCACGCTACCTCTCGGTCAGTCCGCGTCATTGTGATCGTTAATGCATTCCAACGCCCCTAACTCCTTTTTGTATGATATTGCCAGTGTTTCGTCCAACAACATACTGCGCTACACATTGCTACATACGATCACTACATTCTCCCATTGCTGCGGACGGCATTAGCCACAACTCCAGGTGCAAAGTTACTCCTGGACGTTTACGACGCAGCTAGATTCGTCATGCCCGTTAACTCATTTTTTCTTGTGTAAAATAGACAATTAAACTATTTAAGCTTGTGACATCGTACGGAAAATTTGCTACTTTTTGCCTTGCATCGGTTGACACCTGATGTCTCGTACACAGCTGCTGTTTTACATTGCGTTCTTTCGAATTACCAGCCGAACGTGCCTCTTCATTAACAAATACCCTCCGTCCATCCTTTGCATGCTGTTACGCTTTAATCATACACCTGGTTCTTTTGGAGGCGGGCATCAATGCAGAACTGCTGTGACATCACGGACGCCTGATAGCACTGACCACGGGACCAACGAGGACGTCTTTTTTACTATACTGCAGCTATTGAAATGCGTACTCACCATCATCCGACTGGATACTCCTAGTCTCTCTCATTGTTAATCAAAAAGCCAAACGCTCGTTGACTGTCTTTAATTATCACCCCTGTTTGATATGCAACTACGCATTATTTTCTAAAAATGGTCATAACATTAATTCTCGTTGAGATCGATGAGCCGGCAATGAATTATTGTTACCTGTTGGCAACCCATCCCATTTGTGGCCCTTTCGACCCATCGTTACTTGGAAGACTTTCTGGGAATCCCCTACTTCCTTTGGGGAATCCCTTGCGCCCTGCTTGTAGCATTTTCCAATATGCATTTCTGGATAGCCCGGGTGTGACTTCCTCTAAATTACTCTCAACCGCCTACTCTCTGATTTTTCGTCTTCGCAATAATCCGCTCTGAAGTTTTCCCACGCTTTCGGCAGGCTGTAGCTCCGTAACGCCTCGGAATTCCCCCCCCCCGTTCCCTGGACTTTTTTTCTTTATTTTTCACTGTACTATCACCTCCCGAAGTTTGTCGGTCCGTAACCTTACCACCCTGTATACTAAATGCTATACTATCCCATTGGAAATTTTCCGCAATCAATGAGTGACTTTTCGATACCTCGAAATGTAATCTCTTGCAATGATGGGCACGCATAACCACCTCCATGAATTCTTTAGGAACCCCCAATTTCCAGCGGTCAGGGATATGAAAATATCTTCTCAGCCAGATTCCGTCTTCCAAGGGGTAATAACGCTTCGTGTTTCTAATCTTTGATGGCGAATCAGGCTCGTCAGAACCGGTAAATGCGGCGAAATATATGTAAAAGTATCATCCTTCATCTGTCTATCACGCCATTCACTTAACGGAATGCCACACAATTCCTCAGAAATAAGCCGAAACGTCCGTTCTCTCACTATTTTACGTTTGTTATCGACGTTTACTCTGGACAGGTCATCTGCGGCCACATTGCTAATGTCAGATATATACTCAATGTATAAGTCGACATATTACTATTTCGACATGCCGTCAAAGTAGCCGACTATTCCAGAATTTAATGTTATGAAAATGCACCGAAGTTTGATGGTCGGTCATCACATTCACTCGATGTCCAGTAAACAAGGTCATCCACTTACGTAGCGCAACGACCAGTGACAGGGGGTTAATTTCAGTAACGGTGTTGGGTGCTTCACATGGCTTCAATATTTTACCTGCGAACCCTAAAATATTTTTGGTATCTCCACTGTGCTGGTACAGTATAGTTGCTGTGCCAATAGTAGATCCTTCTATGATAATATAAAAGTTCCAATCCAAGTCGCGATAAGCAAGGATAACTTCCTTGCTCATATTCTCCTTCAATTGTTCTAGACAATCGTCAAGCTGGGTCCACTACTGCCATTTCAGCCTTCCTTCACAAAATCGTACAACACGGCTAACTTCCTCGAATTATTTGGAATGAACTTAGCTGCTCAATTGAAAGGGCTAACAGTCGTTATAAACTCTTGACATTGGTCGGTTTCGGGATTCTTCTCACCATTTCCATATATTCAGAATCTTTTGCAACACCATCAGGAGTGATGATAAAACCATGATACAAACAGTTTCCTTGTTTCGCTTGATGCCTTGTAGTGTGGAATGTACACCTTCTGGTATAAATGAACAACACTTGCTAGCATAAGATCTTTTCAGTTTTCTTACAAAATATGAATTTCCAAGGGCACCTTCTTTTTAAGGCCGTATTCATGAAATAACAATCAGCGATTAAATCATCTTAGCGCTCAGTGTGGCTAAGTCCTCCCAAGCTCAGAGCACTTACGAACACCTGTATACACTGCAAAAGGAAACACTGGCGAAGACACAGAAGGTAGTAATTAGCGGGAACGTCGCTTCCTCGCGCCCGCATCACAAAATATCCCAGAAAACAATTGAAAAATACTTTCAACTGAAGCACATTCAAGATGACATTAGCATAGTACAACCTAAATATTCCAGGAGGGAATGTCGCTTTTCGAAAATCACATCTCGACACAATTATTTTCAAAAACGTTTCCAAGGATCATTCAATAAAGAATCGGATTTTTTAAAGAATCTATTACCAGAATAGAATACAACATTTATTTATTTTTCAACGTAAACTTCCTCAACTTGTATGCACTTATGCCAGCGCTGGAAACACTTATCAATTCTACGTGCAAAGAATTCTTGGGGACGTGTGCGTAACCAGTTATACAGTGCTACCTGGACTTTCTCATCGCCAGCGAAACTTGAGGCACTCAGAGCTTTCTTCAGTGGGTTAAAAATCAGATAATCGCAAGGTTCCAGATACGGGGAAAACGGGGGTTAGGCAAGCAGACGAATTTGAGGTCTTTTATGGTATCTAATGCGATCATTTTCATGCAGTAACACATCCATGCACCTTTCTTTCATTTCTCACGTGAAATGTTTTGGAACGAACCTCGCACACACTTTCTTGAACATCAGTACCTCATGAACAATATGTTTAGCTGATCCCACAATAATGTTCATCTTTGCTGCAATATCACTCACCGTACTACGCCTGTATTCCCGTATCAACTCATCAGCTCTCGCAATGTTATTCTCCGTGACTGCGCAGACATCGCGTCCAGGGCGTCGTGAATCTTGTTACACTCCGTTTGAACTCATCGCCCCACTCGTACACTTGTGTTCGACTTTCGTCTTATTGTACTGCCACCCGACGGTGAATTTCGATTGAATTCAACACTTCAGCTAACAGCAATCTAATGGCACTCCGTTGCTTCACGTTGGTACAAACCTACAAGGGTGCCGTCATCTTGTTTCACTAATTCCCAGGATCCCAGGCGAGAATCTATTTTCCACATAGGAGTTTAGTTTTCAGAGACTAATCACCGGAAGTGCTATTATTATTCACTGTTAGAGGCGAGACTTTTTGTTATCCATACTATCTTTTCGTAGACTAGTATATTCAATTTGCCATCGGTCAAACATTTAATATTCATGCATGAAATAGTTTGTTTTACTACGTTTTAAACATTTAACATACTTTCGATACAATATATGCAAATTAAATTAGTTGTAAATAATAAAACTGTGTGAAAACAATGTAAAATTCTTTAAGAATAACCATAATTAAAAAAAAATATTTCACCTTGAAATGTTCAAATGTTTTCGCTGCCATCTATTGGACTAAATATATAACCGGTTCGTGTTAAATAATACTGAGTAAAATGAAGTTTTTTGCAGCTCCTTATAAGCCTAAACTCAACAAAACTGCTTTCCTGATGGAAACCTAAACTCGATCAAATTAGTAATCAGAGAAATATATTTACACATGTACTTGCAAAATACAGGTTAATTAGAATGAATAAACTGTCCAGATATCGGGAACTCGCATATTTGAAATTGCAGAGCAACTGTAACATTTCTAACTAGTGTTGTCATTTCAGTTTTTGCTTGCGGGGACAAGATCATTTAGAAAAGAATTTATATACCACCTGGCGCATCCCACTCATTTCCAAGCGTAGTTTTTACTCATACTCTGCATAAACGTAATCAGTTATTTCGCCAGACCCTCTGTTGGGTGTCATTCGACATATCCTTGAAAGCATCTCTAATGTTAAATATACGGACAAAAATCAACATAAACCGTGCGAAACTACACTTACACCTTCCCAATTTTGATTTTACCTCCTTCCCCCACAATGAAAATCTTGACGGAATCCCTTACGTAATCCACATGCATTGCTTTGCTGTTAATATGAGATACCGTAGCTAAAAACAAGCAACACTCATATTCAGGCGGATCGGACTAAAATTGTTGATCTGTGGAAAAGTTTTTCCACAAAATTTTTAATGTACAGGATGAGGAACATACAGAGGAATTCGAAATCCATACTGCAGATCTGTGGATTTCCGAACCTAGCGAGATTGAGATCAAACTTTCGGTAAATAAATTCAAAAAATCAAATCACCAGGAATCGGCGATATTGAAGCCGAATTGATTAAAGCGGGAGGAACGACACTAATCAAGGAACTATATAAATTGATAAGCACTGTATGGAGAAAGTAGGAGATTCAAAAGGAATGGAAAACCTTAATAATAGTTCACAGCAGAATCTCCTTACTTCAACCTGGTACATGTTGTTAGGTAATATTCTGTTTACACGCCTAACTGTATACGTAGATGAAATAATTGGAGATCACTGATGTGGATTTAGAAGAAACAGATCCACGTTGGACCAGATATTTGCGTTGAGACAAATTTTCGAGAAGAAATAGGAATTAAATTAAACGGTTCACCAGCTATTCATTGATTTGAAGAACATGATTATATCAAGTTGGAAAATTATTGTTTCACATTTTGCCGACAATAAAGTAAAAAGTAAGCCGCAAAGTGCACGATTATTTTTCTAATGGTTGCAAACCGCACGATATTTTGTAGTATGGTAAGTCGCACGGTCGCAAAATTTATTTAAAAAAACACGAACTCATGTATGCGGATGAACATTCTGTATTGACCATACAATGTTAAGTAGTTGCAGAAGTCATATGCCGAAGAGTTTAGTTCAAGACACAACTAGAGTTTAACATGTGGAAGATTTGTATAATATTAATGTTATAGATTGTCTTTGCAAATAGGAACATTATCAAACTCTAAACACAATGGTGTTCTTTTCTATTTTCAGTTATTACTACAGCAATACGAGACAGTTTCTACACTTGTTGGTTATTTTTGTATTAATACAACAAATATGACTGTACTTCAAAAACACGTAACGTTTCCTCCATTCTTGTCACGATTCCTCATCCAAAAATTTCACCATCAAATTTTATATTACTTATGTTGCGAATGTGTTTATGTTTTCAAATGATCCTGAAAACCTCCATCTCATTCATTTTGTTATGTTTTGGTATTTTGAAGTATAATTACGTTATTCAATTTTACGGTAAACAAAAGACATCCATTTTTCAATAGACTCAAATTATAAACGGCTGAAGTTAGTGAAACTGTTCTTCTTTGATAGTTTAAAATGAAGTTGGTAATAAATTTAGTTAATTGAAAAAAAGTAATGTATCAAACCTTCCTTGATTAGGTTAATTTGTTCAGTATTTGAACATATATAGATATATTACCATATTCGTTTTAGGACTGTATTGAATAATATGGCCAAACGGCATGTACTGAATTAGATGGGATACATAATATTGACAGTGTACGTTAAAATATATCTAGATATCAGAATTTTGTAGCAAATGCAAATTCAGAGTTTGTAAATTTATATAATTTAAGTTTAACAACAATATATTTTCATTAAAACTTAAAAGAAACTAACAAATAAAAGCGATAATTTCATTGTTAAAGTCCTAATAAGAATAATGCATCATATATTATTATACTTTCTACTATTATACATTTCAGAGTAAACCATTCTCTTGAGATACTAATATTTATACCGGAAATCTTTTATACGCAGCAACTTTTTCCGTATATAGAAGTCCTATTATGGCCTTAACTCACCTGTTGTATGGTATGACGACTTCAATCCTCGCTGACATATCTGTGCCAAATACAGTGGAAGATAGAGGGTGTGCCCCTCTAAGGGCAACTATATTTTGGCTTAAAATTTATGCGATTTCTGATACTGACTTGGCAATTGTGTAATTACAATACTTCAACAAAAGGAGGTTTCAATGGGATTGGAATTGTCTGAAAGTATAAGAGTATTTATCTACAATTTATTTTAGAAGAAAATTGAACCTCCCATAACAAAGACAAATTCATTCCACTTAAAGAAATGTTGATTAATCTGATTCTATTACCAAAATAATACTCTTAGGTCATACTTGGTAAATTGCGGAACTGCTTCTTCTTCATTCGTTAAATAACGTTAAAGTAATAAGTTAATTTTAATGTAATAACACCATTTTCTGGTAACCCTATTTCCAAGTAGATGACCGGTGTATTACTATTGAGTAAACTGTCATGAACTGTTTTACGTAGACAGTATATAATTTTATTTTACCTCCTGTAATGCAAGAATAAAACTGTACCTCGAATAGTTGAAAATATGTAAATAATACAGAAAAAAAAATAAACCAAACTTTCATAAGCTTGAATTTCTTGCGATAAAGTTAGCAGATATTCGCTTAAAAAATTGTGAGTTATTTCAATGCCGTTAATTACGTTTAACATTAGCAGTTCCTGACGCAGCAAGCATGTTTTCTTTCAGGCTTGGAAACCATGCACATTGCTTCTTGCACACAGTAAACCTCGTTACATCTATCTACTTCGTAAGTTCAGTTTCATTTTAAAGCGTATGCCATTGTTGTACTAAGCGCGTTTATTGTAATAAATTCCATTTCTATATTTTTTTTTCTAAGATTTAAACTTAACAAACATGTATTATCGTACGATTTGAATTAGAACTAACAAGGAATCCGTCCCAGGTTACCCCACTAGATCCGGGAATCGATGATACCCATTGATAGCCCTCAAGGTCAAAAGAACCAAGGCACGTATCATTGGCTCCCCATTTATACAGGATGATCAGAAAGTGCAAGGACATAAATCAAGAAAGATGCTCCATAAGTATAGTAATGGACATGAAACAGAAACGAAATAGAAAATAACGATCCATGTATCGGTACATAATATAGGAGAGAGAAGTAACCTATTAGTGTATATCACAAGCATAGCGTCCATCTTGAAAGCCGCCATATTAGAATGTAAGTTGAGAATTTTAAATATAAAGGAGGTAATATAATATATTAAGCTGGTGTTTTTAAATTTAGACTATATTTACTTATTCACAAATTTGATTTTATTATTTCATCGCTCTCACTAGAAAAAATCGATCAATCCCATTATGTTCTTTTATGTTCCAGCGTCATTAAGAAAATTGACATAATGGCAAGTTTATATACTGCCATCATGGAAATGGCAATCTATGTAAAAATGCGACAAACACAATGTATAAACACGACGCTTTAGTACTGGAGTTCCATTACAGTGGGTACAGGCTATCCCAAGAGATGAAAAACGCTCTTGGTTAACTGACTGGAAGACTAAGTGTTCATCTTGTCAAAGTGCTTTTTGAAGAGCATATTTCCTTATATCATCCAAAGATAAGGTCCAAACTGATTAAATACAAGGTGGTGAAGCTCCAATATACCTGCCTTTGTTATAATGTCGGTAGCACCACATTTATCAAAATGTAATATCAAATGGTCACTAATAAGTTTGAACAAATAAGGCTTAGTAGTATTGAAAGAAACGTACTTCCAAAGGTTGTAGAAATTTTTGTTTTTCCTAGGGGAATAATCATGATATCTATATCACTGCCAAAAACTTGCTTTACTCTGTTAATACCAGCTTGACCTACCCATGAATCAAGAATCAATAGCGTCGGTTCATTACTATTGCAATTAAGCAGTTTGTTATTGTAAGCATCAAGGAGTTGTTTTGTACACTTTCCAGACTTGGAACATGGAATAAGATGAACGGAGTTGGGTAGCTCTCCTAGTTCAGCCACGACACGCGGCGGAAATCTTTCTGCAGATTCCTGGGTAACAATGAGTAGAGGAGTAACAAGCTTCAAGTAATACTTACCACCATTAATGTTAGCATACAATGAGACACAATGTTCCACGTCTCTCTGATGAGTTTGAACAATGTACATTGTAGTGCTGGGTTAGATATTTTCAATGCTCTTTTGGGGACATGTAAAATCTGGATCCCAGAATATACAGGGTGGTAAAGTAATGTATAAACAAACTTAGATGATTGATCATATACTACGTAAAGGCAACTGGTCGTACATTCGGGTGCGCTTCGGAGATGCAGGTTGCCGAATGGATGCGATAATGAACTTCAGAGTCTGTTCCAAAACCGCAAACAGTAGCTGATGCGATGTGGTACCGTTAAAGACCAAATATTTCCAAAAAAATATAATTAAAAATATTTCCTACGATATTTGGCGCATCCACACAAATTTGTCATTTCAGTACTGCGACACGCCATAGAGGCACTATGTGCGCTGTAGGCGCCGCAGTTTGTAGTTTAACAAACGGTTAAAATTAACATGTCAGGTTTCTTTCGATATCATTGGACATATAGAACAAAATTGGAATATAGCTACTGAAACAGGTCATAATTAACTCCTTGCATGGCAGGTGCCAGTGTTATCTATTTTTGGAACGGTTCTGCTGGTAGCCATGTCAACATATTTTATTTACTCCGATCAACGGGCCGTAGTGACATCCATTATAGTATAAATTTTACAATATAATCGTATTTTTGATAAACGTTTTAATCCTCTTAATATTTAACATGACACATGTATTTAAATTCTCAACCTATATCCAACATGACGGATTATAAGATGGTGAAATCTTCCATGCTTGCGATATGCAGCTTTCTCTCCTATATCAAATGTCGGAACATTGAATCATAATTTTCTAATTAGTGTTTGTTTTGTATGCCTATTACTACACTTATGGAGCATCTTCCTATATTTGTGTACCTGCACTTTATGAGCACCCTGTATAAATGGCGGCCAATGATACGTGCCCAGGTTCTTCTGACCCTAAGGGCTATCGATGAGTATCGTTAATTCTGAAATCCAGAGAAGTCACCAAACGCTGCCGCATTGAGAATATATAATAGGATACGAAATACCAAATATCAAGGTGTTTATCCCCTAAACAAATAAATGTAGGTAAAAATTGGCTTCACATTTGACTTTCCTGGAACGAGAGAACCTAAAACAATATGCTACATGGCCTCCTTTCCATTTAAAATTCTCAACTTACATCTAATATATTACCTTTCAAGATGGCCGCAATGCTTCTGATATACACTTATAGGTTATTTCTCCCTCCTATATTACGTGCCGAGACATTGGATTCTAATGTTGTAATTAGTTTTTGTTTAGTATTACTATAACTACCCTTATGGATCATCTTTCTTAAATTATGTACCTACACGTTCTGATCACTTTGTATAAATGGAGAGACAATGATACATGCCCAGGTTCTTCTGGTGCGGTCAGCCGGGACGGTTCCCTTGTAAGCTTAAAGATTTCTTACAAGCTCTCAAAACGCACCATAGGGAAACAGCAGTCTTACACAATACGATCTATTATTCAGCCTGTGTGTTATTGTTTGTAATTAATACCCTTGTGTTTCGAGAGCGAAATCACTGTTTAATAAATTCTAAAAATGTCCACATGTAAACTTATTTTATCCGTAAGCACCTTGTTTACAAAGCAGGATGCGATATTATGAAGTCTATACTAGAGAGAAAATATACCTAATAATGATCTCACCATAATAAATTAGTATATTCTTAGTGATTGAAATCAAAACATTCTAATTAAAATCCCAAAACTATTATTTTTTCTCTCACAAAACTGTATTGATACTAATGAAGTAAACAGTACTGGTGAAGCGAACGTTGTCACCAGATATTTTCATAGCGCTGAAGCTTATAATTTCTACAAGAATGTCTTATCTTGAAATGTCGGATGTCTACCTAACCCACTGGGGAGATATCTAATTTTTTCAACTAAGGAGATGTTGCTGTTTGTGCATAAAAAAAATACACAGCAGCAAAACATTTCCAATAAATGATATCCTTCTTCCTTCTCTTAAATAAGTCTAATAGTTATACATTTAAATCTGATGCATTATAAAATTCAACAATACAAAAATTGAGATGAAACTTAAGTGTACGTGAGGGGAAAAAAGTAAATGGAAATATTTAGGTAAATATAAATGTACCTATATATGAAACTCGATATAGATATACTTCTTTTAAATTAAATACGAAAATGCAATTTTGGAAAGTTAAAAGAAATTCAAGGACAGTTGAAAGTGTTATATATCCAGTTTATCTCTTGTATACTTCGAGTCATACAAAAAATGATATATCTTGAAATATCAACTGCATAATTTTGTTTTATACACCGCGTTTGGTAAGAAAATGCAATTTAATCTACACCAGGAAATGAACTTGATTTTGTATTAGATTAACTCTCTACATGAAGATGAAAAATACAATGTTTTGATCACACGATCTTCAACTTCAGTGATCAGAATTACTAAATGATCTTTAACATTTGTTGATCATGCACTTACCAGACACACACAGACAAACAGCAGCGTTCTTGGCAGTCATAGTCAGTCCGAGATTTTTGCGCATCGACTACAGCATGAAAGAATAATATCTTCTTTATTATTTGTGCATTTTTTTTTCTAATCAATTTTCTACTACGTTCGAGAGACACTTGATGGTCAATTTTATCTTGAGACAGTGTACTATTTTCAGAGTTGATCTCTACAGAACTGACTTTGATCTCTACAGATCAAACTTTCATCTCCTACAGAAAGTGACTTACCCCATCTGGTGTATTCGTTGTTCACATTTCTCCTAGAACAAGTGCATTACAGACATCAAATCTGCATTGAACGTTTGCTGTTTTTCGCTTGACAGCAAAATGATAAATTTCTAAGTACCATTGTGAGTCATATGTTCGGAGTGTTTTCATGGATACTGTGCACTCGCCCTGTTCTGTTCTTTCTTGCTTATACTAACGGTAGTACGAACTTACCACCAATAAATATCTTCCTCACAGAGGAATATTGTTAGAATACATAAGATTTTTGGAAGGCTGTGTATTGATACTTGAGATATCAAATTTGAACAAGAATTGTATTCAATTTTGATTCTCACTTTTACAAGTCACCAACGAGTTTTGAACACATTCATCGTTTAATATGTGGATAAATCAATTCCCATTCTAATAGAACACTATAGTTTATTCCTGTAAAAAAAGACAGAGACTAATTTCGCTCTTGCTTGAAACAAACATGCAATTTTGAAGATGCATTAGAGGAAACATGTTTGATATCTTTGGCAGTTACAAGATCTTATTTGATACATCAACAGTGAAATTACCAATGAACCTTTCTAACTGCCAAAGATACGATATATCAAATATTGTGTCATTAAAAAGTTGTTCAGACTTTAGCGCATTTTCAAGGGGAGCAAAATCAGCCCTATGGAAAATTTGGAACTTGTCCTACTCTCGTAGAGGTATTCGACAAACTTTCAGCAACTTGACAGTGTGATTTTGCATGTGAATTTTGGTATGAAAGTTTTCTTTTTCAAATATTTCTGTGCAATAAGATCTGGATTATGGCTCTGTTTTGGTATTTTGGAATGAGTCTTATTTACTCCACGGAACCAAAATTATTCTAAAGAAAATTACAAGTCATATGTTGCGAGCAAAACCAACTCTTTATGTTGTAGCTGGAAAGTAGACATTACGTGAACTCCGGTATTATCACTGCATGTAGATGTCTCGTAAATATTTGAAATATAAACACCTCATATTTTGGATAATCCGTAAAGTATTAGTAAAGCAGTTAACTTCAGAACCTTAAAAAAATATTTCCATTAGCTTCAATGGAAACATAACTATAGGAGGTAACAGATTATCTATTCTCAAAGATTGAAATAAAGTTGGGTCAGATAAATGAGAACGCAATCATTTACAAATACCTAGAAACATTTTCAGGTTTTAATGAATTGTTAGCAAGAACTTTGTAAACAACATTGTTTGCCAAAAGAAATATAATGAAAAACCACTTTCTAATGAGCGTCGTTAAAGAGCGTATTGTTAGTTTTAGTTGTTCTTGAAAGGTGGGGGAAGTGGAATTTTACCCTCCGAAATCTATCCCCAGAAATCATCTTGACGTGACAAAACTTGTGGAACAGTTGCTTTTAGAATTGTGTTCGAGGCCAGAAATTTACCCCTCTCTCCCCGCTAACTAATTATTACATAGGCGGTCACATTTCGATTCATATTATAAAATTAGAATTGTAATAATATTAATTAAAATCTCGACTCGGATTCCTCCCATGAAATTTACCCCTTCTAATGCCCTTTACAATATAGTAGAATGCGGAATCTTACACCCTTGGAATTTTACCACCTTAATTTTACCCACATATTAACATAGAATATATGCAAAATCTTGGAGTCCTTTTTGTTCCGATAGCTTGTGCTTGGGTCAACGTGAAGTTGTCCCAGATGAATTAAATCCTACATTTTGATGTTGCTTTTATTCCGCTAGCATGATGTGGTTTGGCGAGCGTGATGTTGAACCAACCACATTATTTTCGATTTCTTGGCTAAACCCATCTTCATTGTAATCGATTTCTTAGCTAAATCCAATTAAAGTTTTTTTTCGATTTCTTGTCTAATCTAAGCGTGCACAAAATATGGGAAAGTGAGCAGAAATTAGCGCAAAGTATTTTCTACATTTCGGAGTGGTATTGATTGGGATAGCTTGCTGTGGTTGGGTTAGCGAGATATTGAACTAAACACATTGCGTTTATATTATGCTGCTAAACCCAGCCAAATTCTATTTAATTTCTGGGCTAAACCAACTGTGCACAAAATATGGGATTGTGTGCACAAATAAGCACAACATATGCATTAAAACCTGGAACGGTTTTTATTTTGATAGCTTGTTGTGGTTGGGCTACCGTGATGTTGAACTAACTACATTTTTTTTTATTTCTGGCCTAAACCTAACATCTTTATTCGATTTTTGATCTAAACGGAAAGTGCACAAAATATCGGATAATATGGACAAATTAAGACAAAATATTGCAGTGGTTATTTTTCAAATAGCTCGTTCTCATTGGGCCAGCATGATGCTGAACCAAAGAAATTTTAATATTTCTGGAATAAACCCAACATTATTTTTTTTTCGATTTCTAGTCTAAGCCGTGCTTGCACAAAATATATGATAGTGCGAAAAATTAAACCAACATATGCACTAAATCCTATTGCGCGAAATATGGCACAAAATATGCACTATTTCCTGGAGTGGCCTGTGTGCTTTTCAACAAACATTTTGTTTTATTTCCGGGCAAAAGCCAACCCATTTTGTTCATTTTCTAGGCTAGAACGAGCGTACACAAAATATTGAATAATATACAGAAATTGGCATAAGACATGCACTAAATCCCGGAGTGTTTTTTATTCCGATATCTTGAAGTGGTTGGTCTAGTGTGAAGTTGGACATACCACATTATTTTCTATTTCTAGGTGAAACCGTGGGTGCGCAATGTATGGGATGGTGTACACAAATATTCAAAAGGTTTGCACAAAATCCGATAGCTTGAAGTGGTTGGGTCAGCATAAAGTTCGTCCAACCACATTGTACTCGATATTTTGGCTCAATCGAGCGTAAAACAAATATTATATTGTGTGCACAAATTAGCCCAAAATATGCTTAAATTATGTAGTGTTTTTTTATTCCGATATCTTGAAGTGGTTGGACCAGCGTGAAATTGACCAAACCATTTCTTATCGATTTCTGGCCTTAAACAAACGTAAAAAAAAATGATTTTGTTCATAATTTAGCACAAAATATGCACTACATCCTGGAATGTCCTTTAATCCGATATGTTGTTGTGGTTGGGCAAGCCTGAAGTATCCAAACCACATTCTTTTCGATTTCTTGGCTAAATCCAACCATATATATTTTTATTTCCGTGCTAAATACAACCTGTTCAAAATATGATATAGTGTCCAAAAATAGCACAGAATATACACAATATCTTGGAGTGTTTTTGTTCCGATATCTTGTTGTGTTTGGTGAAGCGTGAAGTTGTCCCAGCCACATTGTTTTCATTTCTTGACTAAACTGAGCGTGAACAAGAACTGTGGAAAATGCGCCCAAATTATAACAAAGTACGCACTAAATCCTAAACTCCGGTGTGTTTGTTTATTTCGATAGCATGCTGTGATCTGGCCAGTGTGATGTTGAATGATTCAAATTGTTTTTTATTTCTTGGCTACACGACTACATTGTTCTCGATTTCTTGGCAAAACCAAACGTGCACAAAATATGGTATAGTGTGCGCAAATCAGTACAAATTACTGGAGTGGTTTCTACTCTGATAGTTTTATCTGGCTGTGCCAGCGTGAATTTGGCCCAACCACATTTTTTTTTCGATTTTTGTGCTAAACCGAGCGTGCATAAAGTATGTGATAGTATGCAGAAATTACCACAAAATATGCACAGCATTTGGAGTAGTTTTTATTCCAATTGTTTGTTGTGCTTATGCCACAGTGATGTTGAATCAACCAAATTTTATTATTTCTGGGCTAAATGCAGCCCTAACTATTTGATTTCTTCGCTAACCGAGCGTGCACAAAATACGTGATAGTATGCAAAATTTAACACAAAATATGAACTAAATCCTAGTGTACAAAATTTAGCAGAAAATATGCATTAACTCCTGTAGTAGTTTATTTTTTGCTACGTTGATTTGGTTTGACCTGCGTGAAATTGGCCCAACTCCATTTTTTATTTCTGTGCTAAATCAAACGTGCACAAAATATGCACACAACCTTGATTTTTTTATTTTAATAGTTTTTGTCGTTGGGCCTGCGTGATGTTGAATCAATCAAATCCTTTATTTCTGGGCTAAATCGAAATATTTCGATTTCTGGGCTAAACCGGCCTGTACAAAATATGGGATAATGTGCGAAAATTAGCACCAAATAGGAACTAAATCTAGAGTAATTTTTATTCTGATAGCTTGATGTGGTTGGGCCAGCGTGAAGTTTGCCCAACCACATATTTTAGATTTCTGTGCTAACCGAGCGTGCACAAATTATGGGATAATGTGCACAAATTAGAACAAAATAAACACAAAATCCTGGAATGCTTTTGGTCATAGAAGCATTATGTGGTTGAGCAAACTTCACGTACCTTAAACTTTATGTTGTATGTACGTTCAATTGTTTTCGTCTTTGGGTATTATGATTTTAAATAGGGAAATTACGCCAAAGTAATTATAAAGAATCGATCATGCTGCTAACACGTATTAAAATAATAACACCATTGGCAAATATGCAATACATTCCCAAACATGATGAAATGAAATAATTAAAAGCAAGAGAAGGTTTATTGCAAAGCTAAGATTGTTCGTACATTTTCTCTCATCAACAGATGTCGGGAATGTTTGAAATAATATATTTTAGATGTCTCTACTTACACTGTTAGATCATTTATATTCACCCCTCTAGGTGAATTATAGTAATAATACCTAAATTAGCAATTTTAATATTTGAGTTATAGGCTATCAATAGAAAATTATATTATTATATTTGACTTCAAGTTTCAGTAACGTTAGTTCCTTTTATGACAAAGTAACGATTACGATTAATTGCGGATGTGAAATTAATTTATATCAAATTTTCTTTTGTAAGGACTGAAGATATGCTCAGCTAAAGAAGTAAGATCAAAGTGAAAAATAAACTTCCACACCTAAGTAGATAATTTAGGTATTAAATTAACTTATGTTTATAATACATTCATTACATAATTAATTAAGGAGTAACTGTACCATTATACACTTCTAATTAGGATAAAATATAAGTAATGATCACTTAAATTCTACGTGATTCAAGATAGATCAATTAATCTTTAGCATACTAACAGCGTCACGTACCAGCATCACAACATAATTAATATTTCATTTGAGGTCCATCATTGCCAAGATCACCCCGACCACAAACAGGGGTGGTAGGTAACTTGTGAGTTTACACCATTTAGAGTACCATAAATATGAATAAAAACTACCTCCGAATAATTTTAAATACTTATGTGCCAATACAGCCTATTCTATAATGATTTCTAATATTATACTGCCAGAGTTAGTATTTTATTACGCTATGAGAAATGATTTCCCATTTTCAAAATGTGTCTCTAGGAAACCTAATAATAATACCTATGAGAAGTCTATTTTCCACTCCATGGTAGAAGATAGATTGATAAAATAGTGTTACCATCATCAGTTTTGACAAATTTAAAATATCAATCACCAATACTCATTTCATATACATAACAATTGCGAGTCATGTATAACATACATGGGAAGAGCATTTCTTTCACCAATACATCCTTCGCGGTACAATTTATAGCATCTTAAACACTGTATACAAATATATTTTGTAGTATCATTGTAGAACCTCCTACGCAGAACTGAAATACATACATGTTTGTACAATTTACCGAATCACTCTGTACAGCTAAACCCTAACGGCTCTATATTTATCCGCAACTCAACTTTTAAAATGTAAAGCTGTTTTTTCGTTAATTGTGCTTTTCTTTCAAGATTTTCTGATTTAGAATTCTGTCCCAATTGTTATTTCATTCATTCATTAGAAGTTAGTGATCAAAACCTTTCCTTGCATACTATTCCTTCAACAAAGTTTCCTTGGCAGATTGGCTATAATTTTACACATATTTTGATGCTTACAGTATATATAACTTGTTTACTATTAAAAGTCAGGGAATTAGTGCAAAAATTGTCTAACACACATTCAGAGGAACTCACGAAATGAAGCAGAAAATTAGCAATCACTAATGCTTTTAGAATTTATGCTGTATACAAATAATTGGGTCTCTTTCAAATTGTTTCTTTTTGTTCCACCAGAAGTGAAGAACTGTAGATGTCTAACTTTCTGCTTCATTTTATCGTTTGCACAAGAAATCTGGTTAAACTATTTTCACTACATTCCTTAGGTTTAGCCTACCATCGTGTTTTGCGTTATTTTTCATTTCAGAGCAAAGATCAATCATCGTGTTTCCAACCATCGTCATTATCTGGTAGACGTGTAAGCATAATATGATGTGTTGCAATTTTGATGGTTCCTCTTCCGATGTTAGTGGTTTCTGGACAATTAAAGAAATGTGTGCGTGTTTAGGGACATTTACTAACCTATTCGTACAAAAAAAATATTTTAGATCTGGGACATATAGGAAAGTGTCAGACGGGTGGCATTTTGTCTTATATCATCCGGCAACCTTCGGTTTGATAGGACCTGATCAATAGAAATACAAAGATTACGAACATTGACGGTGACATGGATTGTCAGTCACTGAACATTGCAAAGCGTATAGCTTTACAGCCAAATCATTTGGGTTCATTTTCACTGCTCACATATAACGTAATAATTAGTTTTGTTTTTGGATTTCATTAAATTCTCTTCTAACTCCCGATCTTTAGATTGTTTCATAAAATTATTATATCAGATATTTATTAGATCAGTAAGATACTTAAACATAATCGGATCAGATTTCTTTGATTTCGTTAAAGGATCAATTATTATTAGCTTATCTCTTTCTCGCTCAAACAACCCGTCTTGATTTACTGGCTTCCAATTTCTGTTGACTTTAAACTTTCTACACTAAGAAACTACTTTATGGAGTAATGCTAATCATTATTTTCAATAAAAGCAAATTTACATATCCACTGCTAATTAATAAAATACAGGGTACCTACCGATGTTGTCTTCTACTTAGAAAATTTTGCTTTGCTGCTAAAATATACATCTACCTCAACCATTAGCGGAGTGAAAAAAAACTGCATTCTTCATTTTCATGCAATTTATCCGTCAGAGTAACCGATCAATATATCATATGCAATACCCATGCAGACACATCGAGTAAGGTATTACACATTCTCCTTTATAAGTTACAACGAATTGCACACTTACAAATTGGCGAAAGGTCTGTCCTTACACAAAATGTAGGTTTTAAGATTTATTGTTAAACGATTTGCTCCGAGCAAAAATATATCAGTAGAGAATAATATTTTCAACCACGCGGTTCCAAGCTTTAGTCCAACTAGGAGAAATTGTTGTCAACACAATATTGAACCAGACTATAGGTTGAAAAAAAATCTACAGGGTCTCCAGTCATTCCTTTTTAAATTATTGTGGAAAACCATATTATTCCAACAATCATTTTTCTTCTTC
The DNA here is from genome assembly GCA_022664845.1 of Lepisma saccharinum. Lineage (NCBI taxonomy): Eukaryota > Metazoa > Arthropoda > Insecta > Zygentoma > Lepismatidae > Lepisma > Lepisma saccharinum. The sequence goes on from JAGDQP010006095.1 coordinate 34,892, forward strand.
TTTATATGTTTTAAAGAAATGCAGTTAAAGAAGTGGATCTTCCGTGACTCCTTGAAAGATGTACATTTAAACGTATACAGGTAACACTTCTTTCAAACATTTATCATGATACAAGAAGACAAAAGACTAACGTACACTGAAATTTAAATAGTAGTCATTTTAGAGAAATTTGATATCTGCAGTCTTCCTAAAGCGCTTAGTGCTGTTCTCAAGCTACAAATTTTGTATTTCAAACACAAAAATATTTCCAGTGTATATTTATCTCTTTCACAGATGTTGCAATTCCAACAACCCTCACCTACGAATTTTCCCTGCCTTTTCCTCACATTCAAAGATACAAAAATTTATTTGTAAATAAAATGTCTAAGAACGTTTCAAATTAATTCTAAAAATATCAAGACACACAATGAGGAAAGGTGTCGAAAGGACTTCAAATTATAAATCATTGTAAAGCCAAAATTCGTAAGTATAAACATGTTTCCGGTTTTAAATCCAATGGTGTTCAACAGAACACATATATAATTATGTAGAAAGTAAAATTAAAGTGTATTGCTGAATTGTAGCTGCAGAATTTATGTTGAAATAGTAAGAGTATTACACACATTATAATTATAAATAATTACGTTGAATAATTTGGCCTTTTCCACAAAACTTTTTGACCCAGACTAGAAAAAATATTGCTTTGTTTCTAATGGTACATTCCAAATATTTGATTAAAAATTGACTAAAGGATTTATGATAAATACTATACCCAAATTAACAGCAAATGTATTCTTGGTAATTCAGGAACAGCGCGCTTGCCTACAAACACCGGTTCTTCTTATAAAATACCATCCCGGCGTTTGCCTTTCATAACTGAGGGCGACCATGGAAGTATATAGTCAGAATAGACGACTGATTGGATCGTTCTTAGGACCTTATGATTGCTATGCTTACAAATTTCTAACTGAACTACTTTAACTCGGTACTAAGCAAATGGCGGAGGGATACCTTTTAGCAGGATCACAGGCGGTTGCTACCTTCTCTTCTTCCATAAGAAATGGAGAGATTCTTACATTAATACTTCAGCTTGTTCTGAATTAGAATTGTAATGTTGATGTAATTTTATTTTTAATTTAGTGTAAGAACCAATTAGCTTTTTATAATAGAAAGAAAGAAAGTTTCTACTTCTATGTTTTGGTAATTCTTATATATAGCAATTTATGTTCTAGAATCTTTGAAAAGCGAAATTGAAGTTCAGAATTTAGAATTCAACTCCGCTCCTAGATCATCATCAAAATAAGTTCCTTATTTTTAGAAATTGTTTCATTGGCTATATCCCTCCGATAGATGTCCTTACCAACACTGCTTCTTACCAGCATGTTCTATTGTTTTCTTACCAACATGTACAAAGAGTAGAGTTTGCATTCCAGTTAGGCCGGTTTGAGTGTACTTCGAATTGTCGTTCCGTGCGAGGCGTCCGATAGAGTTTCACCCAAAACCATGGAGGATTTCCTTGATTTGTATTACCGTATTTCCTGTCCAAATGCTATTTTTATCTTTTAAAAAACAAAGGAGGTACACATTGTATATTTAAGAAAAACGTCAATTGACATTATCTCATAGCTTGTCTGGAAAATAGTTAAATAAAGGTAGTCCCTGTGGAACAAGAAAATGAAGTTTAAATGTGCATTAGCATAGAGTATAATTCTCATTTAATGTAGTCGAGATTTAAGCAATAGATTTTCTAATAGGTGCTAGTATATTTATTCATGCTGTAATATTTTACGACCAAAGTGATGCTTTTGTTTTATGCACATATCTCTTTGGATCTTTAGCTCAAAGTTCTCTATTTAGATTACCTTCCTTCAATATACGTATTTCATATGTGTTTATGTACTTCATTCAATGTATTATTTCGAAATTTTTGTGATTACTTTAACAAGTGTCATTGCTTAAGTGGATGGAAAATGATTATTTTCCTTCCGTTTTAAACAAATAGACTAATAGATGAAGAGAAACATGACATATTAAAGAAAGGGTAAATAATAAATTTAGTGATATATAACATTGTAGACTACGAAGTAGATGCAAAGGTTCTAAAGTTCAAATCAGCCAAACTCCACCAGACGGTATCGAAGGCAGAAAAAGTGTATGAAAAACCAGAAAAGAAAAATGAGAATTTATGGAACTCTCATGGTTAAAATGTAGCCAGTTATGCGTTGATATCTTAAACTGTAGTACGGCACTTGTTTGATTTGAATAGAGTGTTGCACAAATTGTTTCTTTTCCTAAGGTAGGAAACTGGGAGCATTGTGTACAGATAATTCAAAAATTAATTTTCAGCTACTATAATTCAGCCTGATAACGGACAATGCACAAACTTATTATAAGCCATCTTATAAGTTTCGAAAACTAATCGTTTGGTGATATTGATTAAAACTCTATAACATACTCGCTTTCTATTCCCTTTAGCGGGGACTAAAGCGATTATAACACTAGTAGTAATTATTTTATAATACATGATTCAATTGAAAACATAAATAATACGTATTTATGTTTTAGCAGTTATAGCCTATTTACACCATTCACCGTTAAAAGTCACCAAGTTCTGTTCACAACATCATTCTGAAGTTACATATTATCGTAGGAACGTACGTGCCACACTGATTTTCCTTTGACACGTAATGTCATTTTAAAATAGAATTTTTAGTCTGCTATTATAAAGGAGTTTTATGAAACGAATCATGAAGAAAGTAACGCAAACAGCAAAACTATCCCCAACAAGATTTGTCTTTAGATCATAATTTATAAACAAGAATGACATTTTAACTTTTTAAATGAACATGTTATAAGCAAAATTGAATGAGTTAATAACATAATTAATTAAAGTTGCCTTTTTTCTTAATTTGAGATGTTAATTACTGAGCTCAAGCTATTTCAGCTCTTTCAAGAGAAAATACAAGCATAATGAAACTCATGTTCTTGTGAACCGTAGTCTGAATGCGTTTTATTTATCTGCAAATAAGTCATTGTATAACAAGAAAATTACTGTCACTTTGAATTAACACTCTCTAACGTACTAGCTACAAATTATTAAACAAGTCAATGTTATAAATTACATTTAAGTATAGCAAAATACAAACCAAATTTTTAGAGTGTAAACGGAAACATCTAAAATACCTCACTGAAAACGTTAGTGACATCTACTAACATTCAAGTCAAATTCTGAGTATTCTGCGGAATAATTTTCAACATGCTGAACGTATATGCAGACTTTGATATTATTGTTATCTAGACTTCCAGACTTTATCTCAAAACTCCTATCAATAAGACCCTGCTAAATATTATAACGGATCACGGGTGAATAAAGGTTAACCAAAGGGACTGGCAAATGTCGTGTAAACTAAATGTTTGCAGAAAATGCATATTGTTAAATTTTTAGCTCATAATATAGCCAAAACTGTTTAGAAATACCAGAAATTTCAGACGATGTTGACACATTTACTTATCTTCATGAACGTAGGTTGATCCAAATTATAATTGTATGCATTTAGATCTGCACTTTCTTAAATCGCAACGTTATATAAATGATATAGGAATAACTGGCTCGCTGCTGAATGAATAACAGAAAAAAATAAATGAGTAATATAAATATAATGTTAAGAAGAAAAGACTTAAAAGTTACAGACGTAATGAAAGATGAAGTGTTTAATGTACTTTAAGGGATTAACACTGGGAAACAGCCAATAGAAGATGGGCTTATGACAGAGATGCTTAAATAGGAAAGTGAAAAGATAAAAGAGGAAGTTGCTAAATTACTCTCAATGTGGAAATTATTTTCAACTTGTGAAATATTCTCAACTTGAAATAATGCTATTTGGATTTTGTTCTATCAGAAAGGAAATAAACAACACGTCGAAAACTACAGACCCATTAGTCAACTGTCAGTTCTATACAGAACGTTCACCAAAGTTATTTGTAATCATATTGAATGAGACTTAGATTTTAGTCAGGGAAGGGAACAAGCCAGAATTTCATGGATTCAGAACAAAGAATCTAATGCAAGGATTGAATGAGGTTATGGTAAGGAGTAATGAATATGAACTTCCACTATGTCTGTGATTGATAGATTTTGAAAAAGCTTTCGATTCGTTCATACGGCAGCTGTACATACATCATTTGAAGATCAAGGTATCGAAAATGCATACATCAAGCTACTGACAAATATGTACTTAACTGCCATCTTTGACTATGTGTAAAAAGTTATTTTTTATATATATTGAAAAAGGGATAAGGAAAGAAGATTCAATTTCTTCATAGTTATTTTCAGCGATTCTGGATAAAGTGTTCTAAAATTTAAACTGGGATAAAGTTGGAACAAAACTCAATGGTAATTACCTTAATTACTATGATTCGCTTTTGATATAGTCCTGTTTGTTTTAAATACAGAGGAACTACAAAACGAAAAGGAAGAATTGTGTAATATGAGTTTGAAAATAGGATATAAAATGAATTTAAATAAACCAAAAGTAACGTAAAATCAACATAGGGAAAATAAAAAAATAAAGTAGAGACAATAGGGATACTTGACGAGTATATATACCTAGAGTAGCTCAATATATCCAATGCCAAGTTAACGGATGAAATAAATAGATGATATAAAATGGCGTGAAACTCGTTTGGAAAACTACACTTTATTTTGAAGAGCAATACCAGCGTGTCGCATGAGTAAAGTTTATAATCAATGTGTTTTACCTGTGATGATGTACGGCTATGAAACTTGAATATTGAATGCGCGCTTGACTCAAAGTTTAAGAGTCATACAAAGAGCAATGGAGAGATGCATACTATGCATAACTAGGAGGTAAAGGAAAACAAATGAATGGATTCGTTTACAAACAAGAGTGGAAGATATAATCAGTACTACGAGAAAGATGAAGTGGAGATAGGAAGGACACATAGCAAGACGAATAGATGGGACATGGACAACGAATTACTACATTGGATTCTCAGAGAAAGGAAACGATCGAAACGACGTCCACATGTAAGACGGGTAGAAAAAATCAAAGGTTTTTCAGGAGTTACGTGGATGAGAATTGCGGTAGACCGAGATATGCGAAGAGAAAATGTGGAGGTCCTTATCCTGCAGTGGATAGAAAACTGCTTAATATGATATCTCGTAAATACAGGATGGTAGATGTATCTGAAGACACTGAAATATCACAATATTTGTTCGTCTTGCAGGGGATCATCGAATGACAGCTACCTCGACTCCACCCCACTTCTGGTGGAAAGAAAGGAGAGCATTATGTCTTAAATGGGGACTCCCAATCCAAATATTGTATACCTGTGATGAGGGGACTGTTGCCGAACTGCACTGACTTTTATGATAAGCCGTAGTTCGGAGCAGTATATGGAAAGTATAAGTTATCAGCATGTCTTTATATAGGAACGATACGGTATTTCCCGGGCCAAACACCACTATTCTATGCAAATTGCTAAATGTGACAGTTATTCTTAACCGGTGTACCACGGCTACTGTGTCAGGAGATTTGCTAGATGTGCTGGAAATCTTCTGAGATAGATTCTACATGTATAAATACTTTAAATAATCTCACTCAATACGTATTTATTTTGACAATGAAAAGAAACAAAAATGAGCTTACCCATACATGTTTTGTTATGAAATGATTGGTTTATTTACGCGTTACGATTACTTACCAAGTGTCCTTCATTGTTGCCCACCCTTACGTTACTTTGCCGCACGAACATACTACAAAGGATGGTGTGACAGGAACGAAAGAAGGTTGAGAACAACTGAGCTAGAGTATTATATGATTTTAACACGATATAATTAATTTTCTGCCATCTCCATGAGTGATAAAACCTCAGCAAGAAATATTAGTGTGAGTACTTACAATACATGAACACAAGACGACCCTGATGACGTTCGGGCTTCTGTTGTAATGAATTCAATTCATATTGCAATTATATAAATTAACTAGAACACGTGAACTATTCAAAATGTGTGTCCGTCATTATATCTATTAAAAATAAATCACTACAGACTTTACAGAACCAAACTTGTTTTCTATTTAAGCTAACACGTATAATCCAAAATTGATTTTAGTCGTTTGAAGAATTCTATTACTGAAGAAAAGTCATTTTGTTTTTATTTTATGTTTATTAATTTCATAATTCTGTTAGCAGAAGATCAATCCGACTGCGGTTCTTAGCTTCAACAGTAACCGAATCTAGATGTCAGGAGTGCTCAGTTTCAGAATATTATCCTACTATTTTGTTGAAATGTTAACCAATTTCTAAACTTGCTTAGCGTATAAGAATAAAACCCTAAAATAATGTTACGCTTCACATAGCCATCTTAATGTTGAAATCAGTAAATAAACCTTCAAAATTCATTACCGCTAAATCCTATTGTCATCATTTTCTCTAGTAAGAGTTCAAGGTCACCTTCAACTCAAAAAATTAAATTAGAATTATTTAAGCTGATAATTAGAACTAAAAGATTATCTTATATGTGGATAACTAAATTTGAGCATTGTGATATGTGGTTCTAGTTCTAGCAAACGTTTGCTAACCCTGGCATAACTTAAACCATTTTAGCATATCTCACATACAAAGGCACACACTCCTTGTTACGGAAGATAAGAATTCGAAAGCAACATTAAGTAGCCCCAACAAGAAGTATTAAAGCAATCAGAGGTATATATATATAGACCTCTATTAGTAATGAAGACGTGACCCAGTGGCGGATCCAGATAGGGGCATCAGGGGATCGTCCCCCTCCAATGAAAATAATCTATTTATATATCATTATTTCAACAATGTATTTCAGAAAATGCATCGATTTGCTTCCCGACAAATCTAATTTATTTACAAACATGATTTTGTTTGGGACATTGGGGTCATATATCAGCAATAGTAAAGGATATATGATTAATGTATATTTAAAAAAACACTTAGCGGTAATATATCGAAAATGTCTCCAGTTAATTAGACAGGTGCCCCTTCACGAAAATCCTTGATAAGCCACTGACATGACTGAGTATGTAAGTCCCATAATCTTTGGAAATAACTCATGTTTGCTCCCGTGAGTCTGATTGCAGATCTCATTAAATAGTTTCGAATGTCAGAAACGTAGTTTTCCGCCTGATAAAAAATAATGCTAGTCGCTTAAAGGCCTTGAAATTAAATTCAATTAATTTCAGGAAATGCTGTGAGTAGCGCATTGTTTACTTAATAGTTGAATAGGAAACGAGTTTCAGTATCGCAATCATTTTGGTAATAAAATTGGGTTTTTGAGTCAAATTGCACTAAAGTTGGGTTTTGAGAAATAGCATTGTTTTATTTGGAAAAGAAGTTTCGTGTTGTGTAGTTACGTTTGGTGATCAGCTGATTGAAGATGAATGATTCAAGTCAGTGTTGAAACACTACCAAAACGAAACATGATTTTTAATGGATGGTGGGAATCATATAAGAAGCAATCTAACATGTAGATGCGAGTGGAAAAGGAAAAGTGTTTTATAATGGAGAGCAATGAAATACATTTATATTAGTTTCAATTGAACAACACCTACTGGTTACGTGCTCAAAGCGAAAATTGGTCATTTGGATCAAAAACAGTATTTTTATGTAGGTTAAATATTTAATGTCTTACGTCTTTATCTCCATTAAGAAACAGTATATTCTCTGTATAATAATTCAACTCCTGTTAATTTTCTGTGTTTTTCGTATATTTAATCATCTTCGATCCAGAATGACATACGGCCGATTTTATCACTTAGCCATCGTTTCCTGGCTTGTTTCGTTCACCATGAAGCGCAAAGTATTCTGTATCAAACCAAGGTTTCTTTTTGGGTTGCTTCTTCTCTACTACACGTTCCTGTGCTCTTAACTGTCTGAAGAATTACCTTCCGCAACCTATTTACATCAATTTCGATATTAATATCATCAATATAATTTCTCGAGTCCGCGAAGATTTCGAACCTATTTGAGAGCTCCAGTTTATATTCTGCTTTTATGCTCAGATTATTTGATCGTTTAACTTCGAATTTCAGTTGTTTTGATTCCTTGCTTCTTCTGTCCGCGCTGAATAAATTTTCCCTTACTTTTGTGATCTCTAATTGATGGTCGGTGTCACGTTCTACTCCTGTGAACAACCTAAGGCCATTATGTTGAAGTGTTATCGTCAATAAACTAATAAGTGCTCAATCTGGTTGAGAGTCTTGCCGTCTGGAGATACCCATGTGTATTTTTGTATGTCTTTGTGTTCAAAGTACCTGCTCTTTACTAGTAGGTTTTTCGAAATCGCGGAAGTTAAAAGTTTTTTCTATTGTTTTTGGTATTATCGAGTTACTTGTCTCCCATCATGTGCTTGGCCAGTTGGCGAATTGGGGAATTTCAACCTGATATGGTGGGTAACGGAAACATTACGGGGCGGACTAAAACCGGAACCGCTGCCTTACAGTTAGTAGAGGGATCTACATATGCTAGGAGAAGATAACCTGAAACAAATATATCATGTTCAAGGGGAGTAGATTCACAACTACAACCCTGAGGCTTAAGATGAATGAAATTTGCAAGGCTGAGACAAAGAACGACATCTTGCATTTCTGCCTTTACTGCGAGGTCGTAGATCTGACAACTCTACACAGCTAAATCATGTCAAGAAATAGTTACAAATGGTTCAGTTACTATTTGATTTTAAAGGGGTAATGATTCTCCCGAGGTAAAATATTCCGGCGGTAAACTAGTAATTCATTCGGATTCTCGAGCGGGGACTGCCTCAGTGGACTTCAAGAACAGGATTAAGAAATACTTTAAAGTAGTAAGATGGAACGTACGAACGTTATACCAAACGTGGCGGTACGCGAGACCAACAAATACTAGCTAAACATATTAGCTATAAAATAACTTCAGTGTGAAGGTCAAGATATCATCTAACAAGGCAAGTACACTTTCTAGTACAAGGGATAACAGTGTCACGATTTCGGAACAGGATACCTTATTAGGAACAGTATTCTTCAAGGGTTCAAAATATAGGGTTCGTATACGAAATACTATGCACGTTTTCGTACGTCCTCGATGGGGCAAAACGGTTTTAATAAATGTTTATGCTCCGGCCGAGGTGGCTAACAATAACGACAAATATATTTACGATGAGCTAGAAGGGTTGTTTGACCGATTACCGAAGTATAATTGTATTCGATGATTTCAACTCAAAGGTCGGGAGGGAATAAAAATATAGACATACTATAGGCAAATACCGCCTTCACTAAAATGCCGTAATAATAACGAACACAAAAATAAATTAAAACAGAAGGTTTTAGAAAAAGCTAAGAAAGTAGAGACGAAAAATGATCCAATGGAGGATATTACTAAACAACTAGAAACACTATCACTTATGATGGACCAAACATCCCTCAAACAATAGCGCCAATAATGTTTCAAACGGAAACCAACCAGGTAAAAATTATCGAGGTAATTGCCAACAAACAGGTAAAATTAAACAAAGCAGTAACCATGGCAATAAGAATTCCGTGGTAATGTAAACAGAGCTAGTTAAAAAAAACTTTACGAATAATAATCGAAATTTTCTTTAATGAAGTAGAGGAAACTTTCGTCGTATTACCACGGACGTGAGATAGTTATCACGAACTACCAATCTTCAAGAAGGAATTACCAGAATAGCGGGTGTTAACGAAATTATCAATGTTCACATTCCCAGTTCAAACATATTTTTTTAGTTTACGATACAATACGCCTATTAACAAGATTATTAATATCAGCAAAAGATGACAGCTGCGATATCGGCTTTAACAATCCAATACGGAAATCATGAAATTCAAGAAGTTAGGATTACTCTAATGGTTACTCTAGATTGCTGATCCTGCGGACTAGCTAATCACACGAAAGATATATGTCCCACAAAGACAACATTGTGCTTATTCTAAGTACAGATTTAGTTGGAAGAGGCCAGGCTACAGAAAATCATCAAATGGCTTCTACGATGTCGTGATAATATGGTATATGCAAAAATTTCAGTTAACGGGAAAAATACAATACTAACATCGATACCCCGTCAAAGATTATTCTAATTGTTAGGAGTGTGCTGTAAACTGATACCAAAATTATCAATAGATGTAACAAAATTCGAGGAGTAAAACAAAACATGTTAACTCTAGGGCAGGTAGCAAACGTTAAATTCCAAGTACAAGGCCATACATTTCATCATCTGACTTGTAGACAACTTTGCCAAACAATGTCATGCTAATTGAAAATTACTAATTTATACCGCATTGCGCAAAGGTCGATTATGATACAAAGGTTTTATCATTAAAGTGTTCTGGTTAACCAGCAGTGAAATTTGCGTCAGATCCTAAAAACGTATTGTAATACAGTGTATATAAGAGCGACGTTCTTTGCGATATGGTTAAGTTCTTTGAAATGTGTATTTGTTTAAGGAAATAATTTACCAAAGAAAGAAATGAAAAATGCAATTGAATAGAAGGCGAAACGTTGAATAGAAAGCGAAACATAAAATCGATATTTGTAAAATAAATTAAAAAAGACTAACGAAGTTATCCTCGTAACCTGACTGACAAACCAGGTTTAGTCAGGTTTGAGAGGTAGAATAAGAAATAGTTAGAAATGAGTGACTGAACTATGGAAATCAGATGGGTCCAGCGAAGCGTGTTCCAAAATGAGAATTGGATAGGAAATGGAAAATTGTGAAGGTTTTTAAAAAAAATGCAAAAATTAAAAAAAAAATCGATCTAGGAATGGAAAATCAGTCTGGAAAACTCTGCAGTTTCAACCAGCACTTCTGTTGTGTTTTGTGAGCAGTCAGCTTTGCTTTGAAAATGTAATACCAAGTGTGTGCGATCAGTTTCAGAGTCCCAAGTGTTGCAAATAAACATTGCAAAAGGAAAATCTTGGAAATTTCATTGCAAAAGGACAGATAAAGATATTAATATTTAAAGAGAAACGTGAAAGAAAAATAGTGTAATTTTAATAGTAGTAACAATCGGTAAGAAATTTGCTAATAAATAATTTAGAAATACTAGTAAAAACCAAATGTAATATAAATTATCACAAACAAAGTAAGTATAGAGTATAAGGTAATTTAAATGAAAAAAAAATCAAAACAGCAGTTGTAAATATCGCAAATGTATGACGAAATAACACAAATATTTAAGACTTGACTAAATACCAAATTTGAAATGTACACATTTCTATTTTAGATTTAAAGTCAGCATTTCAATTTAAAAATAAAACGACTTATAAATTGTTATAAACATGACATCTCGGACGTAAATGTTAAAAATTCGAAATCTGCAAATATCATTTTTCAATTAATTCCAAAATTAAAGTCAATTATTGAATGACGAAAGCAAACGAGAACGATATTTGTTACACGCACAATAAAGTTACAAATAAAGAACCAAAATAGAACAATACATTGTACGAAAATCGAAAATGTGCATTAAAATTTCTACCGAATTCAATACTCAACGAAATTTTATAATTACAACACGGAAAATCAAACTTATTTCAGTACAAATGTAAATACACCAAATTTAGCGTAACAGCAACGTTAAAGTAATTGTAATAAATTTGGAAAGTGCAAGAAACTTTGATTATCTGTGCACTAAAATATAAATACCGGTATGAGGACTGATCACCCTCATACTACGTTAAGAGTCTAGTGTAAGTACAAACAGAAATTCCCTTGTATTGCGATTGAGACAAAACAATTGGTACATTATATTTGATAAAGTAAGACGAAAAGCGAATCCAAATTGAAAAACTACGATATTACCTTATATAACGATAAACAAAAAAAAATATTTTCTTTCTTTCTTCCGAACAATTGAAAACAAATTGGCAAACCAATACAAATGTGTTTTAACATTACGATATGAGAACAAGTTAAAATCTAAATCACTGACAATGTGTGTTTGTAAATATAGCGGACGATATGCCGAGTTAGGGGTAGAAACTAAAAGTAGGATTGAAAAGACAGGTTAAGTTTGTATACTGAGTACACGGTATTACTAGTTAATACCGCCCATGATGCTGAAAATTAGAATAGTACATTGGTTACCTATGCTTGTGACATGAAGGGTTGAGGGATCCCGCTGAAGTCACGCAATTATTGGTGTAATCAAAACACAGGCAAAGACTGAGTCTGAAAATGGATTTACTGGGACATCACTTCCCGAACCCCTAAAATAATTTTGTAGTATGACACAATTTTAGTATGACAATTCTTACCCTAAACTCGATTTGCACAGTAAAACAAAAATTTTGCTAAAATGTGTAAAGATCTATTGCAACGGCAACACTGAGGAGAAGAAAATTACACTCAGTTAATCTAGATCGCGCCTCTTCACGTGAACAATAATCTGCGTTCCTTTTCGCCTGACTTCTTCATTCGACCAATCAAGGCGCACTGTTTGATGAGTAAACAGTTGGATATGTAGATCCAACATGCAGTGTAACTGAAATACACCTTTTAACGCACATTTAAGCATACGAGCGAGAGAGGAGAGAGAATTCTTAAGTGAGAACGAGTTTTCCCTAGGCACAATGTTCCGATTTATAGTAGAAAAACGGAAATGTAGAAAAAATATGAAATTAATTTATCATAACGAAAAAACTGTTTTAAGTTAGATATTTTATATCCTTAGGTTTAGAATGATTTTTACTTGATAGGTGTAGTGTAAAATGGTTAAAGATTTAATATAATAAATGCTACTTTAACACTAAAAATACTACGAGGGTATGAACTAAAAATAAGTTAAATAGCCTACGTTTACGTTAAATAAACACGTAATAAGCTTTTTAATGTAATTAAAATATCGCTACTTGGACGTTAAAACTAGACACTAAATGTGTCCATAGCAATGCTGAATAATAGAAGAAAATTAAAAGGACACAAATGAACACTATAAATGGAATTTCAGCCTCTCCTTCAACAAACAAAATAAGCTAATCACTGAAGTGATTTCCATACAATTTTACAAATGATATAGTGACCCATATATATATTTTTCAACTGAATTTTGCATTATTCATTATTAACCCGTAAAGTTGCTGCATGAATATGAAATAATCACATAGTACATCGAATTTAAGTGTACAGTATGATAAACATTATGTAAATGTAACATTATGTAATCGCAAATCTTCGTGAAGACAAAAAGACTCAAATAGCGTGAAATGTCAAGGCGTATATAAATGAGTTCAGACATATTTTAACTAAAAATAAGTTTTACAACTAACAGACAAAACAGGTTTTGACATACACTATTTTTTAATGACAGATTGGACAAGTGAGATACAGTGAAGTAGACCCATTTTATTAGAATACAACTAAAATTATAAATAAAAGCAAATAATTATGTCTACTCGTCACGATGTTTGTGAAAACTACAAGCCATAAAACTTATTTTGTTATACTCAGAATTAAATCTTCCAAATATACGAAAACCAGTTCCGTATCGCAAAAAAAAAGCGAATACACATTTATATATATACTCTCAACTTGTTATACAAATTAACTAGACATAATTTAAAGTGAAAAACATTGCGGAAATACGAAATTCTAATTCTGATATATCTGTCTAGAACAATTCAAAATGTATAGTGTAAGTTCTGAAAGCACAAAATATGTTACCACTATAGTACAACCTGGTCACACAAACAAATAAATATTTATTTGCTTGTAAACAATATTCTCGATACGTACTCTCAACTGAACTAACTCTGATACCCAGCGTAGTTCAAATTGAAAATAACGCGCTAACATATACACGAACGAAAAACAAATAGATGAAAATAAATAAATAGGCAATCAGTGTACGTGACATTGCGTATTTTTACTTCTCCTTAAAGCGAATGAATAACATAAATCAGTAAGTAGTGTAATAAAAGTTTTCAAGCAAGGACTAGCGAACGAAAACCTGAAAATCTTGATTACAACATTTTATTTTCCTAACATGATTTTTATTAAGATAAAAACATAAAGGGATTGAAAGTTATTAATTTCTGTTTTACGATAATTTTATATTTTGCAATTAGGGTAGAATTGTATGTTATGGAGTTAGTAATGTTATATGTTATATTATGTTTTAACTTCTATTCTAGCCTATAGCTCAAATAAGACATTTTACTATGATAAGTATTAGATTTTATTCAATTTAGAAAAAAGAACTAGAAGGCAGTATTAGTGAAAGTCATATCTAAAGAGCCGTATAGATGCAAGGAGCGGTTTACACGACCTGAGAGTTTTCCAATAATTCGCATTAATTTTTCGTATCCTTTTCTGTTTCCAATGAAATCAGTGATTAACTTGATATCAAGTACTTCGAGAACTATTTACAATTTTAATCTCCCAAAACATAATACAAAATATATTTGAGACTCCCTCAATAATCTAATTTCTTAATCAGGTTTAACAATTCACGAAATATTCCCATGATAAATCTTGTCCTGCTTATTTTCTCTCGCAAGAGTTGAAGTTAATCTTCAGCTCAATCAAATAATACAATCTTAATCAGAAATAATTAAATCTTAATATTTGATATAAAGAAGTTAATATGTGTTCATAAAATCACGTTGGATTTGGAAATGTATAATTTATGTTCAATGAGGCCACATATATAACAACTCTTTTCACTTCATAATAAGACAAAGTAACGAAATACAATTTTCAAATTATGCACTACTTTATTATTTTATTTTGAATTATGAGAACAACCGAAGATTTAATGGACGCATTATCGGAGGAATGGAAGATATTTGTTTCGATCATACAAACACATTCAAACGTATTAGCAAAATAACATATTAATTAATTTACATCTAATCATCGTTAAGTTTATTTAATTTTATTCCTTACTTTAAAAGATTAATCTGGGAGAGCGCTAAAGTTATATTCAGGAGGATCTGGGTTTGATACCAGTGGCCAACGATCCAGATTACACCTTGTAAACGTGGTGATGATACCTCAAACTTAGAACCTTGCAGTATCCTTTCCGCATCATTTCCCCTACCACAACCCCGCCATAGAATTAATTGCATGGATATCACGCATTGAATTAAATAAATTAAAAGATTCAATATTGCTAAGTAGCTATGTTGATATTCAGTTAGTAATTTTTAACCGATTTTTTCTCAATTAAAACTTCTGCACTTTACTCTGCTTTAAAAGTTTAACACTATAGAGGATATGTACGAAGGAAATAAATTGATGCAATAAGATTTTCTAGCAATACCTTAATTTAGAAACAATAATTTATATTAATATTAATAATTTAAATTACTCAGAGTTACCAGATGTGTAAATATGAATTCAGAATTTGTGCATAGACTGCGCTAGCAGTCACGGAACTCGCGGATCAACTCTATGTGACACGAGAAGCAGTTTTCATACGTTTAAAAGCCAGGGGCAAAATTCAGAAGGTGGGAAAATGTGTTCCACATGCGTTGACTGAACGACAACAGGAAACCGGAGAAACCACTTGCGAAATTCTGCTCGCCAGGTACAAAAGAAAATCATTTCTCAATCGAATTGTGACTGGTGACGAAAAGGGGATCGATTTCGCGAATCCTAAGCATAAACGATCATGGGTAACTCCAGGAGAACTGGCGATATCTACTGCAAGACCAAATCGCAATGGACGGAAGACAATGTTTCGTGTTTGGTGGGATCAGAAGGGAGTGATCTATTATGAACTGTTGAAAGCTGGCGAAAACGTAAATACCCAACGTTACCGAAAACAAATGATCGATTTGCATCAAGCTTTGGGTGGAAAACGACCAGAATATGACCAAAGACATCTTAAAGTGATTGCGATTCACGACAATACACCCTCCCACTCATCAAAACCGGTCAAGGAAACGATTGCGACCTTTGGCTGTGAAATCCTTCCGTATGCGGCTTACGCACCAGACCTGGCGCCTTCCGATTTTCACTTATTTGCATCCCTGGGACACGCATTTGCTGACCAGCGCGTCACATCTTACGAAATGAACAAAAATGGTTTGATGAGTGGATTGCAGCACTAGAGGCATAGTTTTTTTGATCTGGCATCCACACATTGCCGGAACGATGGCAGAAATCTATCGCTAGCGGTGACCAATACTTCGAATAAAATAGTTCTTAGCATTGTCATCCAACCACTGTGTTTTTCTGTACAGAAATTCCGGTTTCATATTTACGCACCTGGTGGTCTTAAATCATTGATTTATAATGGATAATAATTGCAAATATGTGCGCGTACTTTAGGCCAGTTTATACATAAAATAACAAATAATTTCATTAGCATATTGATTTCTTTTTCTGATATTCATTATTTATTTTCATGTAAATAAAACTTGAAATTATCTACAGTCTCATTATCGTCAGTAAAAGTTTTTTTTTGATGTTTTACCTTCATACTATAGTGATACGTAACTTTAAATTGGTTAGTTTTTGCGTAGGATAGTTTCTCCTTCTTCGTTTTTAATGTAAATTCTCATCAACTATTATTTTGGAAACATTTGGGAAATAAATTAGTGATAGCAATTTTCACTGTTCATAACTTTTTACCATTTATGAGACTGGTTTAACCATGTAACAATACATGTCCATTACAGGATTATCCCATGGTACTCGTAGGTATATCGTAGTAAGGGGTATGTAGTATATGGTAAACGATGGCATTTTACTTGGCTCATATCAATATAACGCATTAAATATAATGTAGTAATCATACTGAATTAACTATTTCATAGTAAAGACCAAATCGTTACGAAGTTATATAATCATAAAGCCCTTGATCGAACCCAGCAGCAGACCATCCTCAGCGAGGTTTTGCCAGGGATTAATTCAGTCAGGCAAAGGCAGGGATGATACATACAAAATAGACCATGACAATCTACTTTCCTCAATCATCTGCCCCACCCTATGCCTTAAGACCTTACAAATTAAATCAAATTCGATACATTTAAATTAATGTTACATAGTGTGAAAGTCAGATCTGTAATAATAACTTAGTTCGCTTCCCATCAATGATTCAAAAAGTATATATTCCATAAGATATATTATGTATCGTAAATATCAGTATTCGTAAACGAGTTTTTTGTAAGATTTGCGGATTTCTAACACTGGCAATTTCTTTGTTCTCATTTAAATTAATGTTGAGCGCCTTAGTGAAAAATGTGGCATGAATATATTGATTTCCAATATCAATTAGACGTACTTCAGACGTTAAAAAGTGTTTTATTACTTAGATGAAAATTCCTTAGATAAAAATTATCACACGAATATGTACAAACGCTAAATTCACTCTTAATGGTTGACAGTACATATCTTTATCAATATGGCAGAGTTCCATAACCTATACAGCATCAAATGTTCAAGGTGCCAACACTGTTTTTGTTTGGACGATTTCTTGTTGAAATATTATTTTGTGCTACTTATCAGGAGTAAGCGACTTGTTTGCAGCATACACCCGAATACTGTTATGTTGTACGCACACATGTACTCGTATTTTCGTAGTGGTGTCATGTTGATACTCATTCGTGGTACTGATATTACTGTTGCTGTTTATCTACAATATGTGGACCACGTACTATTACATTCAACTTTGCAATGCATTTTTGTTTTTGTGTTACTACTGCCCACACGAATTTTCGTTTCCAATATACGGTATATCTCATCGTTGTTCCCATTACGCCATATATGCCATCCACTGTTCAGTACTCTTTTGCTTGTAGACTAAACGCCGTGCGTTCTACTCCATTGCTTTGCGTCGACTGTAGGTAGCATATCATATACTTAACCTTTTCCGATATCTCTTCTCGTTCTCGCAATATTCCACACAATCTAATTTTGACCCCTTTTAATGTCTCTATTTGACCCTTTCAATGCGGTTGTTGACCGATATAAAAATACTTGTCGCTTCTTTTTCTATGTTCTCTATGTATGTGCAATCTTACCACAATCGGCGTGTTACGCCTGGGTACCCTTCCTTGTTTGAATAAGTTTCTTGCAAAAAATATAGTGAATGTCTGTTTTACTGACGAAGACATATTTTCTCCACAGTCGAAACTATTGGTGCTACGGTCAACAAAACTTGTCGACAATTGCTAGCCAACACTACAACATGTTCGCCAGGTATCAACTAAATACCTCGATTCCTAATATAGTTTTGAATGAACAATATGGAAATATTTGGTGTAATTGTGGCAATATTTTGCTGACCAGATTTTAAGCTTTTGTCATGTTGCCTTGACTCTTTTGTATAGCGCCATCGTCTGGCTCGTGGGGTCCTCAGTTTGATCCCGGCTCGTGTCACGTACGAACAACACCTCGTATGCGAGTTTTCACGGAGTTGTCCCGTTTGTTCCCACTTCCTTCATTCCACCGGTTTTCCCATCATCATCTATTGCACCTGAACCAAAATTAAGTAAATACCTTAAACAAATTAAAATTTAAAGTTGTGCCGTTGATTAATCGACTTGATTTAGACGAACCAACATTTGTAAACAAGTGGTGCCCGTCGGAAATTTTGATATGAAAATGCCACCGTTGAAGCAAATATGCCTTTGTGTACATTTTTTACATCAAAATTACGCTTGTAATGGAGAAATCAAATTTAAAACTTAATAAACTTGTAGAACATTTGGGTAACCAAAGATGATATATATCTATGTTTGTAAGTCAATTAGCTTCCTCGGCAGCGCAAGACATCGATTTAATTGACACACACTATTGATTGTTTTTTCACAATATTGATGTAGTTGCCTGAAGACCATGATGGAAGTATATGGTCTACTTGTGTGGATATAGAATTCGTGTTTCTAACCAGCTAAATGTTGTAGTATTTATTTTTGTGGCACTGCCTTCTAAATTTGCTCGGATTTTACATCAATTGTAAACAACCAGCTGTTTTTATTAATAAAGCTCCTTTTCGGATATACTTTGTGTTATAATATTTTGAGCAATACAACCTTTTCGTATACCTTTCCTGCTCACATCATCAGCAGATATTGTTTAATGTTTGATTTAGAATGCATATGATAAATATTTATGACGTTGCTTTATCAGATACATTGTAATTTAACATCGAACAAAGACCCCGGCTGATTTGAACATGAAAATGTAACAAACCTATATCTAGTTCAGAATATTAAATAACAATGAATATTCGATAATGAGTATAATTATTAAAATATCAAACATATGCTATGGAAATTTAACAACACGTTCTACTTAATCTAATTTGTTTAAGTACTCCGTTGATACTATTTACTGGCATTCAAGTACCAAAAGGCAATCGAACATTCAAATCATGAAAGATTATGGGATCAAAGCCGGATAGTGTATTATTTAGGGAGTTGAAACTACTGCTGTTACGGTACTGTATATTTTTGTTGTCAACAAGAGAATAAAATTGATTAATTTCACTAAATCAGAGTAAAATACACAAACAGAAATTATATTGTTGCGATTGACGGCCAGCTGTGAAAACCTGGTTATCATGTCTGGCCAACTTACCTGTTTGAGTTTCACATTCCTCTGGTCTGACATGGTTTGGAAATACCGAAACTAAATTTAACTAATTTCTCTTATAATTTGTTTACTCAAATTTATTGTTTCAATGTAGTAGTTTTAACCGTTTTAAAATAAAAGGATTTTGGACAACATATCAGTGAGGACATGCCTAAAGAACATCGATTGACAACTTTAAGGATTTTTAAATGTTGTTACCCTGGAAGATTCACACAAAATATTTTATTATCATGTAATAAGAACAAGATAATGTCATCATAAAATTCCGAGAAATTATTCACTTTGATATCAGGAACAAAAAAATACTACAAATTCTCACGCCTACAACTTACAGGCATAATAACAGGATATTGTAAATAAACACGTAACATCTGGTAGTAGCAGAAATTCACGTGTCTGCCAAAATTGATCATGTGCAGGAAACATATCTTTAAAACAATCACAGGTGAAAAATATTGAATCATTATCTCTAATAAAATAATATCTTGTAATTTGGAACTCCTCTTCTATAAACATCACGTAGTGTCGAATTTATTAATTGTTCTATCATAACTAATGAAGGGGAATCCCTCTCTTGTTATCCTCACTTATTCTCATGATTAAAATGAAATTATTAATCAACCAATTGGATTCTGTGAAAATAAGGAATCTCTCCTTCCTTACTTCAATGAGGTAAAGTGGCTTATTACATAAGAAAAATAAGAAAACCAGAGTTCAGCTAATTATAAATAAAAAACCATTACTCCATCGAAATAAAAAAAACAGTTGGTTAAATCAGAGAGAGTTGGTTAAGTTCTGATAGACACTCGTTATGAGTAAAGATGTAGTCCGTTTTATTCTCGCAAATGTTCATTTTGGCAGTGATCTTTAAAGCGCTTATCTTTATTTTTTAAGTGATCTTGATGTCCAACAGGCATAAAGAACTGAACAACTCGAACAATTCTCTAGTCTTGGAATACTGTGACTTGGACTTTCTATTTTGGTTGGCTTATCCTTTGTTCCCGTGTGTGAACTTGTGGAACCTTTGAACTTTAGTGACTTTTGATATTACCCCTGACCTTTCATCTAAGAATATAAGTATATTCTAACATTTTTGATTTTATATGTTATGTGATGTTGAATTTAAATTTTGGACTGACGACACTACGATTTGGTATATTTTAGCTTGACGTGCTTGTTGTGCCTATGCGTCATCCTGAACGTCCCGCTGATGTGGTCTGATAACCAGTAAAAGAGACTTTTCATATTTTCCGTAATGTTTCGTATTTCAAGTGTGAACAAATTATTAATGGTTCATATTTGTATCGCAGGAAAGAAGGTTTTCCC